>JAXDDW010000017.1:455000-692500 GCA_034670385.1 Hoplostethus mediterraneus
TACCCATCCTCTAGCACTTTCCACACCTTCAGTATTGTAAAGATTTGAAAAGGCTGCATAGATGACAGCAATGTTGGAAGTTTCAAATCTGTAACAAAAAAAAAACAGAAAACAAATAAACCTTTCCACCATAAAAGTGACAGAATAAATGACTTACTTGAGGCACGGGTGAATATTATCTTAGCCACTGAAATGTTTATACTCTGACAAAGGAGCTGGACAAAAGTATCAACAAATGAGTCGATTAACTTGCTAAATGAATGAAGAAAGGATCGATGGCAAAGGATAAAACATTTAAACTCATCAAGGACACCAAGCATTCTTTTCACTTGCCTGTGCTAAGATGCATGTAAAAGTTGGCATGTAACACGACGGACTATTTACACGCCACTTAAATTACCAGTGCGCTGCAGCAAGTGTGTGCCGGTGGTGGCGCATGGTGTGGAGAGAGAAAAGCAGCAGAATATGGTTAAGCGGAAGTGATGACGCTTAGGACAGAACAAACGAAACACTGGCAAAACAGGAGCGAGCAGTGGAAGAAAAAAAAAAAGAAAAAGTGATGTAGGAGAGAGGGGACGTGAACAAGACGGAGCAGAACGGGAAGTAGAGTCTTTGTCATAGTGGTAATTGGACAGACACTGTATGTGTGCGTGTGTGTGTGTGTGGGAAAGAGAGAGAGAGAGAGGCCAAGACAGAGTGCACCAGTGAGCCACACAAAACAGTATGAGTGGTGAGTGTCCTTGCAACTGTACATGCTGGCTGGGTTTTTGTTGTGTATGAGTGACTGTGTGAGAATATGCCGCAGTGGAGTTTTCAGTGTGAGTCTTCCTGAATCCTCTATTTCCCCTTTCTGTGTCTGCATCTCTGTCAGTCCCTCATTTCATCCACATCTCAGTCTTCTTCTACCCCAAGCCATCGGAGTGTGTGTGTGTGTATGTGTGTGTGTGCAGGTTTTTGCATCTGCCTGTGTGCTTGCTCTAACCTTGTACCCCATTTGATTATCTCGACCCCCGTGGGATGCGACTATATATCTGCTCTTGATGCTTCACAACAAAGATCCCAGAACAGGAGGGGGCGCCAGATGCGTGCTGTTACCTTAGCAACAGACACACCTCCATCCACGCCTCTATTAGAAACATCCATCAGCAGCCCCACACCGGCGCCAACACTCGACAGCTACCGATGGCACAATGTTGACGTCACGCAGGACAGATCTGTGCGACTGCACCTGAAGCCGTTAATTCAGGAGGTTGTATCGACTGATATAAATTGCTTACACTTACACCAAGGAGTCTCACCGCGTGCGAGTGAGATAACAACACGCCGTGCTGCTAGGTGAAGTGACGCACTACCCCGTTGATAACACTGAATCGAAGCCAAGCGGAGAGAGTGAGTGAAACGTATACGGCAAATGAGCGCAAACAGAAGGACGGCTAAAGAAAGCCAGGCAGATGGACAAACAGACAGGCAGGAGGGACAGACAGGCAGGCAGGCAGGCAGGCAGGCAGGCAGGCAGGCAGACAGACAGACAGGCAGACTTGCTGGAGTGGGCTCAGACCGGGGAAGCCTCGGTTTGTTTCTGTGTGGGGATTACGCGAACACGAATTAGAGATTTCTTTCATCACACTGATTCGGATGAGGGTGCCTACACGGTGCGGCAAACCTGCTGTGTGGGTGACACAACAATTGACTGACACTTCATGCAAAGTCATGTCTCAGTCACACGAGTGCGTGCAACCACACAGACACACACACACACACACATGCACAGACATTCACTCATACAGCTGGTGTCGTGGGTGTGTGTGTGTGTGTGAAGGGGAAGCCTTTGTGGTGCTCATCCAGGCTGGACAGTGGGCACTGAAGCCTGTGAGCATCCAGAAGTCCAGATAAGGATGAAGGAGGAGGTGTGAGGTAACAACAACACAGACCATGTAATGGATCCCCTCACTTACTCATTTGTTTATCAGGGCTGTGGGTCAGTTGCTCCGTCCACAAGCATGCCTGCTGGGTGTGTATGTGGACTGATTATGAGTATATGAATATGAGTGTGTGTGTGTGTGTGTGTGTGTGTGTGTCATAATCTCATCTACCTGTATGTTTCTCTGACTGACTATACAACTGTTTAGCACTTAGTTTGTCTACCTGCCTATATCTGTCTGTTCTTCACTTCGTCTCACTAGGCATCTATTTGCTTTCAATGTCAGTCACACAAGAGTCAAACAAGTGTGCAAAACCACTCCATGTCATGCTTTGAAATTAATTATATTCCAAAGTCCTCTAGAAAAGATGTAATATTATTGGCCTGCCACTATCACCTACTACTATCTATGGAACCCCAACCTGTTGGTGTGACTGCAACCAACACTTGTGGGTTTCACAATCTTACACTTAACAAGAATGTCTGCACAAGTGTTTATAAACCATGCTACATTAGACTGAGGAACGACGTCCATGCTCCATAAGGCTCAGAACCTATTACACTTATATATATTTCCATCCTATTCAGTATAAATATGGTACCTCAGGTTATGTTAGTCCATTGCGCTGTCGGGTGTTCATCTGTAGGTGCAACTTACTGTGTGTAACATTGCATGACTGCAAATAGTGAAATGTTTTTTTTTAATCTAGAGTGATATGTATAGTCTACTGACTATACGTGTCTCTGTACTATGTGTCAGTTTGTACTCACTACTGTGTTAGCTGTTGATGTCTCTGCTTGAAAGTCACAAAGCTAAATTCCTTTACATTTATTGTACTTAGTGAATAAAGTGATTCTGATTCAGATGAGAAAAAATAAAAAGCACTACAATTTCTAAAATGTAAAGCAAATGAAGTTCCATGGCTTTTATTAAAGTGGATCTAAAAAAAAATCCTTCTACTCTATAATTGTCTGCATCTGTGAATGTCCCCTTATGTCTGGCTGAATGAATGGATGAAGTGAAGTGACTAGCTGCTAGCTTGCTATCTTACAATTGGTAGTCAAACACAAGCACTGACAGCTTGAGGCACAAACAGACAAACAGGCAGGCGTAGTTCACCCATCTGTTGTATTTTACTGTCTCCCTGCTTCATAGCTACTCTCCCTGCCTGTGTCCCCATTGCCTGGGCTAAATGAACAACTATATAAACCTTTCACTTTGTCACAGATGGTACATTTTACATTTACACTTTGATGTTATCCCAATCCAATTTGATGTTATCCGTGTAAATAGTTTAAACAGTTTAGCCTGGTATGATGCCCTGGTTCTTCGACTGTTCAACCTGTCTGTTTGCTTGTTTTTGTTAAGCCATTTAACGCCACAAACTTATTCATATCTCCATCATCAAAAGGATTATGTCAATAACTATTACTGTGCATACAGCATGACTGGAGAATGTCGTAATTAACAAGCCTCCATACTGTTCATAAACGATCGTATTGAGTTTCTCTTTTGCATGTCTGAGCTGAATCATAATTCGGGGGCTCCCTTTTTTTAAAATCAAACCACATCCCTCACTTCCTCGTCGTCTGTGACAGGCCATCTATCACTTTTTTCTATGTATCAGTCTATGTGAAGCGCGCCGGAAACACACCATACCGGTCTCTCTGAAAGCAGCCAGGAAACGAGCTATGCGCTTTTCTCCTACCCGTCCTCCGCTCCTCCACAAAGCCCAGTCATCATTACTGGGCACCGTGCCGTGCCTTGCACCCCCTCTTTTCTCTCTTTCTGCCTCCTTGTATTCATCGTCTCGCCCTCCCTCCCTCCTGTTCCTATCTGCGTCGAAAAGTCTCCTCCTCTCACGTCTCCAGTGCGCCTTTACGCGCGTAGAAGTTCTCCAAGAGAATCCCCCTGAGGGTGGCCCCTCCCCTTTCCGTTTCTGGCGCCCTCGCTCAATCTTGACCCTGAATCGGTGACGTAGGAGATTCCACGGAGCCCACTACCGTAGGCAATAACGGGTTGCTCCAGTATAAATGGGACACTGGGAGCCATCAAACGGCACTCTCTCAGTCGCTCCGACTCGAAGAACCAGGGCATCAGCGGAGATAGCAGGCTTTCACTCAGGCTAACTCGCTTTGGGCTTTGGTTCAGGATGGAAACCTCAACAACTACTAGGAGCCGACGATGCGCCATCATCCGCAACTGCAAAAGTAAGTTGATTTTTGTCTTCTTTGTGGTTTCCCATTCCATAGGCATAGAGGACAATGCTGCCTTTCATTAGGATTTGTGTAACAACTTCTGAGTTATTGAAAAGAACCTTTCCGAGATGATTTAATATGAAAAGATCATCCTTTGATGCAAAATCGAGATGAAACTAGGCTTCGGAAGTTATATGAGACTGACTGCTGATATGATTTAAAATTGTAAAATGCACGCACAGGGTGTCTAGTGTATTATAAGGAATTCGCAATTTATTTTCCATTTATTCTTAAAGCGAGTTACCATGTTTTTATTGTTTGGTCAAAGTTAAGTTAACATAGAAATAACTGTGATCTGGCGATGCGTAATAGTTGGTGCAAATGGAGGCTAAGTGCTTAAGCTCACACGGCGCCTCAGAAGCGTATAGGTCTACCTTCTATACATATTACTACATATTGCTGATCTAATTCCAGTAAACATTTGTGCATAAATCCATTGATATATCGATACCAAGCGAAGCACAACTGTCATTATTTCAAACCTTATATGTCCAACAATCTCCAACAATGCTGGGTAAATAATATTCACACTCAAATACCGTTTAAAAGTGAAATTGCGTGAACTACATACTGGCTTGGCTTATATGGTGACCAGTCATTTCAGCACCACGGACAGCGCCTCGTGGCTACTCAGTCTTCCCGCTTTGAGTCTCACCTCTCCACTTCTCTCTTCCCTCCACCAGGTGGTCTCTCCCTCTGGCTGGTGGTGTGGCTGGTCCTCGGTAAGCCTAGTCCGGCTTCGGCGTGCCCGCACCTGTGCGTGTGCTACCCGACGCCAATGACCGTGAGCTGCCAGGCGCAGAACTTCACCGCCGTCCCGGTGGGAGTGCCCTATGAGTCGCAGCGCGTGTTCCTCCAGAACAACCGGATCACGGAGCTCAGAGTTGGCTCTTTTGGCTTCGGAACTCAGGTAAGAACAAGCGGAGAAAGGGAAAAACAGCATATTCATAGTAATTTGTGGTAGTAGTTTATATGGATGCAGGAAGACTAAAGGCCCTTCCCTGTAGTCGGTTGTTTAGTTATGTATTGGATTGTGTATTTTGGATTGTGGATATTAAAACTTGTAAATCTTGAACTGTAGCAATATAATTAACAACCCATCTCCCACATTTCTGGCCATTTAATTATATTTATATAATTATAGGCCATTTAAATATATATTATATATATATTTATAAGACCAATCACCATTTATTTTATTCTCTACTACCAGGTTCTGTGGCTGTTCGCAAACAACATCACATGGATTGAGGCAGGGGCCTTCAGTGAGCTGAGGGACTTGGAGGAGTTGGACCTGGGGGATAACCATAACCTCCACAGGCTGGAGGGGGGAGCTTTCCGCGGCCTGGAGAAACTCCAGAGCCTCCACATGCACCGCTGCCGTCTCACTGCCCTGCCCCATGACATCTTCCACAAGCTCTACAGCCTGCAGTTCCTCTACCTGCAGGTAATGGCGCTGGAGAGACACTGACGCACAAATACATACAGATACACTGACACACATCCAGGCATCCAGCCAGTGAGCCCCACACACACACACACACACACAGAGCATCTTTGAGTTTCTATCCAATTACCAATATGACAAAAAGCTCTTATGCCCTTCTTCTTATCGCCATTATCGTGATTCTCATGCTAAACTATTTTGCTCTACAGGAGAACCATCTCCACTTCCTGCAGGATGACATCTTTTCTGACCTCATCAACTTGAGCCAGCTCTTTCTGCACGGCAACCGTATCCGCACCCTCTCAGAGAACGTGTTCCGTGGCCTGGTCAACCTCGACCGCCTCCTTCTCCACGACAACCGCGTCAGGCAGGTCAACCGCCGGGCCTTCCGCGACCTGGGCCGCCTGACCATGCTTTTCCTCTTCAACAACTCCTTGGCTGAGCTGCCCAGCCAGACCCTGAGGGACACCCAGGGCATCCAGTTCCTCCGCCTCAACGCCAACCCCTGGTCCTGTGGCTGCGAGTCCCGTGCCCTGTGGGAGTGGTTTCGTGAGGCCCGTGTCTCTTCCTCTGAGGTGATGTGTTCCTCCCCTTCCACCCGCCGCGGCCAGGACCTTCGCTTCCTCCGGGAGATGGACTTTGCCCTCTGCCCCCTGGCCGACCCCGGCTCCATCGCCGGCTCCACCACCACCACCTTCAGCACCAAGACCCGCTGGTGGTTCTCCAAGAACAAGCCCCAGTCATCCACCAAGGGCATTTTTGAGAAATCCTCGGAGACGGTCAAGGCTGGTCTGCACGGGAAAGGCCCATCAACCTCCACGTCAGTAGTTAAGTATGAGATGGGTGAGGAAGAACTGGCGCTGCCCAAGCTCGACCCAGAAGAGTATTGGGTAAACTATGGCAATGAGGACTCTGGTGTCACTCTGCGCTGCTTCGAGCTCGAATGCCCACCTGACTTCGACCTCACTCCATCTTCCTCCTCTCCCTCATCCTCCTCTCCCTCTCTCCTCTCGCTCCTGGCCCTCTCCGTTTTCACCCTCTTCCTCAACCTCCACCTGCTATTTGGCTGAATCAGACTCTTAGCGCTACACCCTTTCCCTCCCAGCCTGTTTTAAAGGCTGCGAGGATCCCTGTTAGACGCTGGACACCCCCTTTGCCCGCTCTGCTGAGCTGCTTTATCTAACCAATACTCAAGGCACAGCAAGGGAGATAGGGGGATGGTTAGATTCAATATCTACCACACACAGGGCTTAACATTTTTCAGGGCTGCTAAGAGTTCCTCAGCCAAGGCTATGTATCTACAGTACTCTACAGGTAGGGCTTTCTGTGTCTCACCTGTATGATGTCATGTCATGGTCACCCATGATCCCCTGTAATCAGGGATATGAGGGCTGAGTCCATCATTAACATCAGTGCTATTTGATAACGGTTGTGAATGATGCTGTCAATGTTGTCACCTCAACTTACTCATAACTACAATGGGTATTTGTACAACAGCTAGTCAACCGGCTGCTACAAATACAGCAATTACTGTTATAATCAGTGCACAGTTATGACAATACTATAACTACTTCAAATGTCATGTAAATAGGTCTGAGAATGTAATATGTGAGTGTTCAAACTAACTTCAATGTCTGTTGTTTAACATAATGTTCCAGAAAAACTGTGAAGGCTAGTGCTTCTACAGGGCAGAGCACGATGCACAGCGAGGCCGAGAGACAGCTATCAGAGAGAGAAAAATACTGTGAAGCAGGGAGGGAGGAAAATAGGGGAGGAAAGAAGCGTGCGGGGTGCCGGGAGATCAGAAGGGAAGGGGCCGGCAGAGATACCAAAGGCAAAGGCAGAGGCTCAGAGACAGGACATGAAGGTGGAAAGATGAAGAGGACACAAGGAAGATGAGAGTGAGGGGAGGGAATGTTGTGGGGATTGTAAAGAAGAAAGATAGATAGAGAGAGAGAGAGAGAGAGAGACAGAGACAGAAAGAGAGAGACAGAGAGAGACAGAGAGGGATCAAGAGAGAGAGAGAGAGAGAGAGAGAGAGAGAGAGAGAGAGACGGGGGACAGTGCAGCTGCAGCAGCAATAAGAAAATAACAAAGGAAGCAGGAAACAGCTAGAGCACAGCGAGAGCAGGAAGGGCAGTGCTGGCCGTAGAAGCAGCGACCCGCAGCAGAAAAGTAATAAATCCATTCATTAATAGTTTTTCTATTTATATTACAATCCATGGGTCAACCATGTCCTGTAAATACGATATCTTTGTGGCAGCCACAGGGAAAGAATGCTCCATGTCTGGTTGTCTTTGTTTTGTCTTTGACATGATGACATGATGTGTAATGATTGCTAGAGATGAACATCTTGATTAAAGATACAGTGATGGTTTCTGAATCATGCTTTCAGACTTTTCTTTGGTGCAATAAATGGAGAATACATTTAGGTTGATTCTGGAATTGAAGAAGGAATTGAAGGGTTGTTAGTGACCTTTTCAAGGCCTTTTCGATTCAAAAATCAAAAATTAACACGTTGTCACTGTGTGACTAAAACATGAGTAAATCTGACTAAAATGGACTAACAGACTGACTAAATGGACCTAATGTCACAGCCAGGACTGGACAGACTGGCTCTGGCTGTGACATGCCTCTGTCTGCGTGTGGACAAATGCGGATGAATGGATTGGCAATCTGGCAGTGCAATAGACAAATACGTCAGTAAGTTTGCCACTCAATCAACTGATTTCTGATGCCAGATGGACTGACTGTCTGGCTAAATAACAGGCTGACATGGAAATGAATTGGCTCATTTTTCAATACACTAAGAGAGCAATGAGTGTCTGATGACTGACTGTCAGAAAAGAGAGAGAGAGAGAGAGGCAGAGAAAATTTCAACTGACAGACTAAGAGGCATACATAAAAACTGAGACTGAGAGACTGCAATCTGAATTGACGGAGGAGTGGGCCTGAAAAGTCAAATCGAGAGACTGAGAATTATTAAGGTTGAGACCACGAAAGGAGCTAGAGCGGAAATGTAAAACTGTACTGGGTGAGCAGAAGACGAGAAGGCGGAAGTGACCAAATACAGGCATCCTCTTATTTTCCTTCAGCAGGTTGTAATCCCTCCCTCTCGCTTTTTCTTTCTGTCCCTCCCTCCCGCCTTTTCTCTGATTCTCTCCAGTCCCTTTCTCCCTTTCATTCTATCCAAGTTTCCACGCTGCACTGTAGGAAGCACAACACTGTAGGCGTGATGACATATAGTCCTTCTCTCCTGCCTTTATTCTTTTCTTTTTTTTCTTTTATTCTTTCTGGACACCTTTTTCCTGAAGCTGTCTTCTCCATCTCCTCCATCTCCTGGGCAGAGAGAACAGGAGATGGAGGTGGACTCTATAAGAGAACATTCCAATGGAGGTGAAGAGGGGAAGGCCAAGCTCTAGAAGTAGGAGTGAGAGAGTAGGAGGTAAAATTAGTGAGGTGTGAACACACACATCCGCTCGCAAAGTCAGGAAACATCCTTACAATCTATTGCCATCCAGTTATAGTTATATATATAGAGAGATATAAAATACCACTGTCCTTCAGAGAGTTTTTGTGTTATTCAGTTGGATATTAAGGTTTTTCACAAAGCTAATAATAAGAAAGTCTGGGAAATATATTGTGTTAACCTACCATTTGGTATGTTAACAAATCTTGGTTAGTCAATCTTGTGGGCGATGTCAAACTGAGCCTCTGAGCTTTTCAGTGGCCGTGACTGAGGTCACTGTCAGACGACAAAAGTGCCCAGAGCTTGTTTACTCTGTCAATGTGCATGTTTTATGTTTGTGTGTGTGTGTGTGTTTTGTGTGTCTCTGACAAAGAAAGAATACTATGTGAAAATTACAGATTGACTTATTCGTCTCATTTTTATTATAAAGGAAATGATTGATAAGATGCAGCACAAAGAATGAATAAATACTTCTTTGTTCAACCGAAGCGTATTTGTGTGGGTGTATCATTCTATGCCTTGGCTTTTGTTTGGTAGAACATCCACAAACACCCAGAGGGATCAACACACACACACGCACATGCACACGCACACGCAAAGTCAGTGTGTGTGTGTGTGTGTGTGTAAGTCCTCGAGGTAAAAGTCCAGTTATCTCAACCATGTAACTATGCAAATAAGACAGAGAGAACAGGATGCTTGAACTACACATTTTATTATTATTATTATTATTATTATTATTATTGTAACCTGATGCATTCATGGACATTAGCCCCATTGATTGAATACTTGTTATTCCAAACTGAGAAATTCATTATTTGAAAAAAGTGGCACCTATTCTTATAAAATGACTGACAATTCAAATTATTGTTATAATATATACAATTACTATATTTTAATTATGGCAATCAGCTGTAGTCCTTGGTTGACAAAATGATTGCTCTATTGAATTGTAAGGTTTTGCTGTAGGTATGCAGTGTTTTTTCTTCTCCAAACACAGCATTGTGACCTTTTGCCAAAAAGTTCATCTTGTCTCATCTGTCAACAGAACATTGTTCCAGTAGCTTAGTAGAACATCCAGGTGGTCTTTAGCAAACTTGAGATGGGCAGCAATTTGTAGCCTTTTCCAGCATTATGAGTTGCTGAAGCTCATAAGGTCATACATTAGAATGCATTAGAGTGATCACCCTGGGGTGACCGTACTCCTCAAAAAGGTTCAACTACTATATTCCCATTTGTGCTTCTAACCCATTCCAAAGAGTACCTGATTCTTGTTGGTATGATCAAATACCCATGCAGCGCTCCATCTCTTTATTCATCAATTAAAGGGTTTATATAATGCCGAGGAAGGCTCATGTCTCATCCTATGTCCATCATGGCCTGTCCATTCATAGATGAGGTCGTGGTCGTGAATGAGGGAGGGATTGTACGCGGGGCTTTTCAAAGAAAGAACTGTCAGGGACAGATCAGACCCGCTTACCCCGAATACTAATGCCACATATAGAAAACAGGACACACCACAGTAAAGCACAGATTGTGTGCATTGTCTCCATTTTATCAAGTGGTACATTTACAGTCTTGAGGTTTCATATATGGCTTGGTTTCAGGTATAGCATTTTTAGCATGGCTTTTCAGTTCTTTGTGTGGAACACATGATATTTAATTAGATCTATCCAAGTTGTTCGCTTTTAATTCAACCATTACTTACTCGTTCATTCGATCAGCAATTTGTTGCCAAGCTTTCTCTCTCCCTTTATTTATGGCAATTGTATTTCCCTTTTTAGTTATAATATGCCTGAATTCTTTATAGGCGTCCACTAAAAGTTGCTGCTCAGTGGCCATGAACAGTGCGGCTCTGTCTTCAGCGTCATTTTTCGCCATGATGAATCGATCAGCTCCACAATTGACCTCTCGGGCTGCTTAATAACTGTGTACAACTGTGCACGCGCAATTATCTGGATTGCTTGAACCTGGCTTGGTTTAGCCAGATCACAGTAGCTTGAATTCGGCTTTGTGAAACCACTTTATCCCCGATTGACTTGTTAAGTTAACTCAAACCAGGCTTTCGAAATTAATCTCAGCTTTTCTAAACCTGCTTTGTAGAACACCCCCCAGATCTATTTGTGGTTTTTTTTATATGACACGTCTAACCCACAACCTGAATGTCTCATTGGGCCTCATTCACGAAAGTCTTCATAAATTATTCGTAAATTTGTTATATATGTGTGCGTAAGAAAATACCCATGTGGGATTCATAAAACATGCAGGAAACCTTGATTTGTGCAGATTTGTGCCAATCGTTCGTACATTGGATGAGTGTGCCTGTTGAAGCCGGTTTGCAGATAAACGCTGTTCAACACTGTAAAAGGATGCAGACTGAAGGGTTGTGTGCAAGTAAACCAGGGGAAAAGAGGGAAAAGAGGAACTTGGCGGAGTCTGAAATGGAAGTGTTGCGTGCATGAGAAAAAAACAAACGTCACAAGCACTGATAAAAGTAAAGCATGGCAAGAAATGTGTACATTGTCCATCTGTGTCTGTGCCAGAATGCCATTTATTCTGTGCAAATAGACAGTAAAGCATACACAGAAAGCAGGTAACACACATACACACACACACACACACACACACACACGCATACAAAAGCAAACACACACGTGCACACACGCACATACAGATCCCACTCTGTGGCATTGGAAGGTTTTCAGTGGAATCACAGCTTGTCATGTCTATGCCTATATAAGGATGAAACAAACACAGCAGACAGCGAACGCTTCACATTCCCATTGGTCTCTAGGCGTGTGAGATGTGTGGCGATTCCGTGACGCACCCACTTCGTACTGTAGATACCAATTGTGTGGGTTTAATTGGATGGTGTCCATGTCACTCAACAATTAGACACAACCAGAGAAACTCAGATATGTTGAATAGATAAATATAAATTACCCTCAATTTATTTATGACAGAAAGAGGCAGAGAGAGAGAGAGAGAGGGGAGAGAGACACAGAGATGGGAATGAGGGAGGGGTCTGAGCAGTGCGTCAATAGTTTGTCACAAGTTGCCTCCACATTGCACTCACATGTTTCACCCAAGACAATTCACTATTCACACATAGTGAATCACACTGAGCATCTGTCAGCAAGACCCCCAACCCGCACACAAAAGCGTTCACACACACGCACACATGCACGCATGCACGCATGCACGCACACAAACAAATTCACACACAAACAACCTCTTTTTCAATCACTTATCCAAGTACATAAAGTTGCAATGACAACATGTTTTATTTTCGTGGATTTTTCATTTTTTCCTTGCAATCTCACAACTCTTTCACTTGATATTACGAAGTCTCCCCATTCCACTCCTTTGTCTAAACCATGACCTTCAGCATGAGGTGGCAAGCTCTTCTGATTCATGGATTTCGCTCACTCATTTATTACTTAACTACTGGAGGATGTGTCATTCCACCTTCCCGTTTGTCTGTGTGTCGCTTGGTCAGTTGCTATGACTGGTATCTCTCTGACTATTTTGTGCTCATGACCTTTTTAATTCTTATTATGCTGTCACTTACTTACTTTACTTATATCAGAGCCCTGTGTGCCTTTATCTCCTCCATTTAGCTTTTCTAGCCCTTTTCCCAGCCATCAAATTATATTATTTTCCAAAACAAAGAGATCAGAACAAAAGTGGGTTGCTGTGACAAGATGAAAAAGATTTAAGACAAAGACTTTAGATCTGATATGTAGCTGCAATGCACCTTATTTATTTTATGTTATTTTGATGTATATGCAACATATTCACAGAACATATGGTCAAATCATATGACTGTGCATAGACATTCTGTAGGAGTCTGGCCTGAAGGGAGAAATAAGGAGGGCCAGAGTCAGCTTGTGAGCACAGAAATAAAAAATCTATTTATTGAAAGTGCAGAGAACAGGGGCAGGGGTCGCGGGGGTCGGGGGTTTCAACTGAAACTGAGGTTCTTTCCAGTCGGGGTGCCTCTGGACCTCCCGCAGAGTAGACCTCCACAGAGACAGCTCACCTGTGGCTGCTTTACCGTGTGAGAGCAGAGCAGATAGCTGGGCTAACACTGACTGACCCGCTAGTACTTTCCCCAGTGGCCTATGCTGTGGTAAAGTGCTGTCTATGGTGCTGAAGAGGCCACAATGGTAAATGGTAAATGGACTGCATTTATATAACGCTTTTATCCAAAGCGCTTTACAGTGTATGCCTCTCATTCACACACCGATCCGATGGCAGTGAGCTACCATGCAAGGTGCTGGCCTGACCATCGGGAGCAATTCGGGGGTTCAGTGTCCTGCCTAGGACACTTCGACATGTGGACTGGAGGAGGATCGAACCTCTGATCTTCTGATTAGAGGACAACCGGCTCTACCTCCTGAGCCACAGCCGCCCAATACTCATGCACAGACGAATATACACACTAGGACAAGCATGTTTACACACACACACACACACACACACACACACACACACACACACACGCGCGCGCCTCAGACATACACATGCATACTCATACACATACATGCACCCACACAAAACACACAAACACGTGCATAGATACGCAAGCAGGAGTATGCTGAACATACAGAAGAGACATTCTGTGCAAATAGATGGCCAAGAACAGACCAAGTGCACATATGTACCACACACACACACACACACACACACACACACACACATACATATATATACATACATATACATACATATATTATGCACATTAACATTAACAAAAAGAAGGTAAAAGGTTACTGAAGCCAATATTGGGTGGAAGACAGATTACTGGTGAAAGAAAGACAGTAAAATGAATATTTAGTGTGAAGATGAGATAGAAATTCAGCAACAGAAGAAGTGCGATGCTTGAGTCATGTACTTGGATCTCGTTGCTGTAGAGAACATTTGGAAGGCTTCAGTGTGTACGCAGACACACACGCACACACATGTGCAAACACACCCTCATTGGCAGGGTTTTCTCGTTGCTGATAAGCCTTGAGAATGGCCCACTGGGAGACAGACGTTCCTAATTATATTACACAAGCCGGCACTAAGTACACACACACACACACGCACACACACACACACACACACACACACACACACACACACACACACACACACACACACACACACACACACACACACACACACACACACACACACACACACACACACACACACACCACATTTTATGATGTTGGTGCTTGAAAGTTTCAAATTAGATCACATTTTATTTGTATAGTCCTTAATCACGGTTACAGTCTCTAAGGGCTTCACAGTGCCCAAAGTGTGAAAACAATAAATGGTTATAGTACACAACATCTCCCAGCCTCGGACCCCCACGGAGGAAAAACTCCCACAAAACCTTTTAGGGAAAAAATGGAAGAAACCTTGTAGGAGGGATCCTCCTACCAGGATGGTCGGGCGTCATAAAGGACATAAAGTCACTAGCAGAAAACAGAGAGCTATCAGAGGGGAAGGGGTTACTTAGAATTTGAGTTTGGGCAATTGCCATTTACGCTCTAATTTTCTACAGACTTGTTTAAGTGCACGAGTGTCGTTAGTAAACCACGGTGATACTTTGCTAGTGTCGTGTTTTCTTGTGACTAACGGGGGCGATTGAGTCGGGTGCATTGATAAGGGTAGAGTTAGTGAAATTATCCAGTGAGCCAACGTCACCAGAGAGTGGAGCGAGAAAACTGGGCAGTTTTTCAAGAAGTAACGAGGCAAACGTGGAAGCATTAATACGACAGCTGCTATACGTATCGTCACACTTTTGGCGTGGGCAGATCAATTCGATCTCAAATGTAATGCAATAGTCATCAGATAAGGCGGGTACATAAGAGGAGACCACTAAAGCAGAAACAGGACTGCCACGGGCCAAAACCAGGTCAAGGGTGTTGCCGCCATGGTGAGTTGGTTCATGAACAAATTGAGTGAGGCCACAAGTATCAATAGGATCTAGGAAGGCCTTACTGAGGGGATCAGTGGGGTTATTTAGGTGAATGTTAAAATCACTGATGATGAGAATATTATCATCTCGTATCCAAGTCCAAGGTGAAATTGGAGAAATTGGAGAAGAGCAAATAGGGCCCAGGTGGACGTAAAGTACTGCTAAATAAAATGACAGGAGATTCATAGCTGTAGGGCGCAGAATAAGCTGGCTTTGCCCCAGAAGGAGGGCCTTTTATCTAAGAAGACTAAGCCCTTTATATGACATGATTATTAACATGTGTCTGCTGAGGCAAATATCATGAACCCTGCTGTGATCCTGTTCCTCCCATAATGATATTTATGCAGAGTTATACTGTACCTTTACAAAAATCAGGGTATAATGAGGTACGGCACAAAAGACCCACCAGCCCACTCACGTACAGATGTCTCTGACATCATCCCTCAGGGTCTCACTTGAAATGAGATGTTAGAGAGGAAAGTAGAGCAAGAGAGAGCACTACGATGGGTTTTAGCGATAAAGAAATAGAAGTAAAGGAGAGAGGAGTAGGAGAAGAGAGGGCAGGATATAAGAGGGAGAAATGGAAAGGAAAGAAGAGGAGGAGGCAAATTGGAAGGAAGGGGAGGAAAGAACAGAACACAACACAACACCATGATAATACTTTTAAATGTTCAAATGAATACAAAAAAAACTTAAATTCACAAAAAATTCATTCACAAAAACTAATTAAAAAAATCAGGTTTTTTGCATTAAAAACCCAGAAAGAACAATAATGTTGACACGTCAGTCACATCAACGCCAGTACGTCATTCGCAGTTTTTGATTGGGAAACGTTGGGCTAATGACTACTACTTTGCAACTCTAGCACTAAGGCAAGGATAGTTATCACCAATTTACTAAATTTGGCTGACTTCACACCCCACTGTATGCGTTTTTATCACTGCATACTAAACTCAAAATCATTGGACTCATTGTAGAGTGCAAGTAGTGCCTATATGTTCTTTGAAGTATCAATTAAAAATACATATAGGCCACATTGTGGTGTGGCCTAAATGTACTCCAGACACTCCTGCCAGCTCTGCTTATTGCCTCTGGCTACAATTAACATTAGCCAAAAGGATTTTATTTTACTTTAAGATTTTTCCATGATTGTAAAACCGTTGCATATATTGACATAGTCAGCGTCAGTTATTTGGATTTGAACCTCTTTTTTGTTTTTTGTGTTGAAAGTTTAATAATAGATGGTCATGATGTTAATATATAGTTTCTCTTTAAAATGTGACACCTACCAAATTATGGTGCTTTTTAAATGAGAGAGTTACTTCAGTCCTTGATTGACAAAATGCTAACATTGCCCAGTATTATTTATTTTATTTTCAAGCTATTGAATGATCAAGGTCAAGACTTTTCTTTTAGATCTAAAAGACCTAAACAGTGTTTTGGAATAAAACTCTTCATATACAACTGAACCCACGTTTTGCCCCACAGTAAAATTCTTTTGGCTAATGTTAATAATTGCCAGTGGCTATGAGCTCAGAGAAAATATTTCTGGAAACCTCGGGGGCGGGCATGTCTGAGCTCAATATCTCATATAATCATGATACAGCACCGACAAATTACTCCTCCTACCCACAGTTCCTTCCCTCTCCTATCGCTGTGTCCTCATTTTCTCTCTCTGGTTCCGGCAGTTAAAATCGTTTTGGGCCAGCTACATTACAAATTAACCGTGGAGTAACCATGAAGCGCTACCTCTGCAGTTCAATGCCCCCTCTCTCTCCCTCTCTCTCTCTCCCTCTCTCTCTCTCCCTCTCCATCTGCCCTCTTTTTTTTCATTCTTCCAGCCTGCATTTTTCTAACTCATATGGGACCACTCCACCTGTTTCTCCTCCTCCCACCTCAATGCAATGCAGAGTTTGCATCCTTCTCAACCTCTTCCCTCCCTCGCTCTCTCCTTCTCCCCTTCTTGCCTCTCTCTTTCACTCCCCCTCCCTCTCCTTTCTTTCTCTAACCCTCCTTTCTTCCCTCCTTCTCAAACACATTCTGTTCGGTTCTACTGATGATTAGTGGTTGTGTCACTGTGGTGTCACCTCTGCCAACAATCATTTATAATCATCTTGCTAATGCACCCATACCTCTATATCTTGTCACTTCCGTATATTGATGTTATGGCATGAGCACAGATTGAGGTAATTGTGCAATCAGAATTGGAAACACCTTATCTGTAGGGGACAGAGGCGCCAAAACCAACAGTGAAGTTGTAGGTGCATCTTTAGTAGAGTACAGGCGGCAGCTGGACCATCTACTGGTGTGCTGGTCCAGTTTAGGATTATAAATTATTGGCTTTGCTCATATTCACAAAAACCTCTATTATAGCAAATTTTTCTTTTGCCACAGGAGGGTGCTATCCATCACTCAATATTGTAAGACAGGGTGACGCTGAAAGAGAGCCCCAGCAAGATATATATAGAGATAGATATGCAATCACACAGAGTTGCTCTCATACGAAATCAATACAGACATGGGTCAAATAGTAGGAAATATTCTTGTACCTGCATCAGGACAATTCAGAAATACTATTTTACCCAGGTCTGCCTATTCTGAGCAGTTACTCTATACCTCCTCAATGAAATGTTTGAATGAACCAAATGCCTTTTATCTGTGGGAGAACAACACTGCTTCCAGTATACCTGTGTTTGTCATTTATGTGTGCTAGGGCTGTATATGGTTGAGGCTTTTTTCTTGATTTTTACTGACCATGATGACACAGCCGCCCTGACTGGACAAGGGAAGCGTGTAGCAGCCCATCCCTAACTCTGTCAGGATCACCTCCCACCACCTTCCTCTTCCCTTCTCACTAACTTGCTCAATCATAAGAGAGTCTAAACACTTTGATCTGTCTTTTTTGTACTGTAAAATACCTTGGTATTTTATTAGTAGACACAACACATCAGCATAATTGCAGTAACAATTTAAAAAAAAAATGTTGACACTGCAAAAAAGTTAGACTTGTAATTGTAAACTGCGATTGCTGGTTTGCCAGAGCAAATGCATGTTCTAGACTTCTGTGATTTCCCAACAACAATATCTTATCTTTGTATTTAGGTTTTTGTATTTTCTTAACTGATATGTCAACAATTTTCTACGTGAACCTTTTGCTTTTTATTTTGAATGAAATGAAACTAACACAATTGTCTTTTTTGCTTTTGTCTCTTCTAATGCTGTAACAGCGACAGCATAAGCTAGCAAGCTTTTACTAGCAGGCAGGGTCTGCTGTTAGGTCAGTGTCTAAAAATACTACCCAACGTAACCTACGTCATTGACTACCCCTGTAACACTGGCCCTGCTCAGCACTGAAAATATACACAATGCAGATGGAAGAGAAATTAATTTAACTGTCACACTCATATCTGAGTTTTTCCATCTGTGGACCCGTGTGCAGCACAAACAAGATCATGTAAGATTTGTGATTTTTGATGTTCATAATGTTTGGGTTGAAGAATTCACCTGCTTGTTAGGCCAGTGTGGAAAGTTGTCATTATTAGCTGTTGAATAAATTCAGATCTAGACAGAAGTCCTTTCAATCAATCATGAATCACATGAGCACATTTATTAGCATACAGAATACAATGCAATACAATACATTACTATACAATACAATACTGAGCGCTCAGGAGAGATACACACACATGGGTATGGTATGCGGATCTCTGCCAGAGGAGCCTCTGGACAGAGTTTATAAAGCATAAGGTAAACAAAAATAGGGGGGGTAGGTTCTAACATACTAGCAAAGTATTACCTAATAAGCTGGAGGAACAGGTGATGTTGTAGCTTTTACACAATCTGCAAGACCATGTGGTTATTATGGTACAAGGCGTTATATTCTGGGCAAAGGCAGATTGGGGCCCTAAAGTGGCTCCATCCTTAACAGTGTCACTACCACGACATCTTGACGCCACAACAAATGTGCAGCGTCAATCTTAAGACACAACGTAAGCAGGAATATACAGAATGATAAGATATATAATCATAAGATACATAAGGGTGTACATAAATTCTTCCACATTAGCCAAGCATTTGTTATTGACACTGAACAGATCTGGGACAAATGCAGTGCTCAACAAGAGTCAGCAGTTAACAACAATGGAACAATGACTTTGAAAAGCAGGTGGAAATAAAAGCTACTGGTTCAGGGCCCTAGTGGCATTTCTACTAATATCATCTAAAATCGAATGGTGACAGTTGGTGGATCTGTGACTCACAAGATTTCCTGAACCTCAAGTCAGCAATATGAACATTGTGTAATTGCCATCTAAAGAGGAAAGATATGATGCTGAGCGTAAAACATGATACCGATGCAACCATTGCAGCAATTGTTGTTTGTGTTGAGATCTTTTTGCCTTACGTCTTATCTTCAGTAAATTAAATGCATGTTCAATAGGAGTTCATTCTGGAGATTGACTTGGCCAGTCAAGAACTGGAAAACTCCCTAGTTGCTATGGCAGTGTGTTTCTCATCATTGTCTTGCTTTAAAATGAAGCACCAACCCAATAAGTGTGGAGGCATTTGCTTGTACTTGAGCAGAAAATATATTTCTGTACACTTCAGAATTCATTCTGCTGCTGCCGTCAGTAGCTATATCATCAATGAAAACAAGTGACAGCGATACATGCCCAAGCAACACTCCTTCCACCATGTTTCACAGATGAGGTGACATGCTGTGGTGCTTGGCAAGTGCCTTTCTTTCTCCACATTTCATTTTTGGCCATTTTTCAATTTCCTGAGAAGCACCTTGTGCGCTATAAAAAAACCTCTTGAAGATCTCCTTCTTTTGACATTGGACATTTTCAAGTTTCACTGCAGTTGACCTCATGGGTGCAAAACATTCCAGTTTGAACTGTTTTAACCCCGCATTATGTAACTATGAAAGGGATCTGGGGATTTAAAGAAAGTAGATAGGTGAATTTACAACAACATACATGATGTGTGTCCTATTCACATTAATAATACAATGCAAACACATTTCTATGCTGTCATTCCAGTTTTGTTTTGTTATAGACTGTGTTGCCTGTCACCTCTCTGTGTATCTCCTAATCAATCAATACTCTCACAGCATATCAGTTGTTTGTATTATGACCGCAATAAGATGGTCTACACAAAGTGGATTCATGAGCCCCCTAACTTCGAACTGTAACATAAAAGAGGCAATCTGTCATTTCACTGTAGGAACTGACCTGAATTAACTCAAGTGAGTCTTTATTTCAAGAATTTTCAGTTTGCTGATCTCAGTTGTATGGAAACAGCAAGTTCTGCATTTCTGTGTTCTGTGAAATCTGAACTTCCTCATATTTGTTCATGTTTAACTGAAGCTCTGATTGTGAAAATGGTGTTACCATTCTCTCTTTAAGGAGGCTGTTTCCTCCTATATTGGTTGTACTGTTCCAGAAAATATTAAACAATATTAAACATTAACGACTCTGCACATTGCACCAAATTAAACTACTATATCATCTCGAGCAAGCCAAGGAGGTGTTCATTCCAACCAAACACACCAGCTGTGTTTCCCCCTCTCTGGGTTAAATTGTGCTAATCAGTGATAGTGGCATAGTGGCATAGTGCTGGAATGAAAACCCACATCTTCTTAGGTCATGATAGCACATGGTTGAAGACTGCAGCAATGATTCAGTCTTTTACCCAGGAAGGACACACGAGCATTCTCTTTGCCTTGCGGGAATACATTCAACAGTCTCTTTCTAAATCAGTGATGTGCTATGGAGGGCCAAGAGTATGGAGGTTTTCATTCCAACCAAACACTACAGCAGGCGATTTCACTGATTAGTTCCTCTCTGGTTGAATGTCTGCTAATCAGCAGCTGTGTTTCCATCCAAATCTTTTATGAATTTTGGAAATGTTGCATATAATAAAATATGAATGAACTGAATGAAGATGAATTTCCATCAACTGGGTTGAAGCAAATAAATAGGCTACCTGAAGTTTTTAATTGAGACAGCATTAAAGGTTCCCACAATTTATGGCTATTTACTTTTTGCATCCATTTATTTAATATGAGTATGATTTAGAGGTCAACAGGTACAATGCTCATTCTACACATTTTTACCTTTTACATGTTGTGACCAACACGGTGGGATCATTAACACAATGTGTGTCAGCAGAAGTAGCTGGGTGTAGAAGGTGGATGCTTGGTTGTTGTTGGAAGGAAACTGAAGTGTTTGGAAATAGGAAACTGTGGTTTGCTTAAATCCAGCCATTAACTCAGATGCATGTGCATGCCTCTCTGCTGTTTCTGTACCGCACTCAAAGCACTGCACTGCTTGGGTGAAGTGGAAATGTTTCCAAGCTTGCTTGTACTTCGTCTCAAGAAGGCCTTGTAGATACTTTTGAGGTCACCTGCTGTTGAAGTAGGCCTATTCTGCAGAATCTTTGAGCTTGATGCTGTTGACCTCACCACCATTGGCTTCCACTGAATCTCTGGAGTCAGGCCTATCCGGTGACTTACCTTCCCTTGTTGAATGAGGGCAAATATGGAAAAAAACCTGCACCGCTACGAGACAGCTCTCGTTCCTCGGCCCTATAGCAATGCTTTAGACTCCCCATGTACTACGAAAAAAGCCCAACATTTGTCAAACCTTTTGCCTTTCATTTCATAATGTGCAGATGAAACACAAGGCAGAGGGTAACTAGGTGCAGGTGTGACTTGCTGACTGGCTGGGTCGTCTTTGGCTCTGTCTCCGCCCCCGAACAAGACTAAGTTCCCAGCCCACAATATTTAAAGAAAAAATCGCAAGGACTCAAGGGTTTGACATGACACACAAAACCAAGACTTTAGCAGGCTGAACTCTCCTAGACATCAAATCATACAAACACCCGTGATTTACTCCATTCCCTATTTCCAGTCCTTCTGCTGACTTTGCTGAAGTCCAGGTAAGATTTACTTAGTTTTACATTTACACTATATTTTATATCTGGCATTCTTATCCAGAAAAATGTACAGTGACTGCCATACTACAATAAGATACGTAAATTACTAGATTGCCAACTTTTATAAGCAATCAATAGCAAGAAGTGAAAGGGTCAGCACCCGGACAACAGATGTAACAATAACAATACATAGATGCAACAGGGAGCATACTGGGTCAAATAGAACAGGAAGATAAGTGAGAGGGGGATATAATTTCAAGGGGCTGTGAGGGAAGAGAGGTTGTAGTTATAGCAGATCATTGTTTCTAACACCATTTCATAAGTAAAATATTTTGTTTACATGAGGTCAAACTTTGAGGAGGTCAAACCCAGGAAGCAGTGGATGCCATGGAGATTGATGACAGCCCAAGCGGTTATGGACTCCTTACAGGGGACGGCAAGAGATTTATATATTCAGGTATATACAAGTGAGAGCTTCATTCCAAAAGGACATAGCCACCATTTAGAAAAGTGACACCTTCTTTGCGTGATTTTGTTAAAGTTAAATCCGCTCTGGAAATGTGCAAGTTGTTCGGCAATTGATGACTTTTTCAAGACCTTCAAAATAGCAACAGAATCATGTATATTTCTTATTAAATGCTGCATGAAACCTCTCACTACCCTAGTCACTCACATACCCTGACGGGTTCTTCAGATGACTTTATCCTTTTTTACATTTCAACTCTGCTTTCTATGATTCAGTGCACGGGTTGAGAAGGAGTCCTCTCAGAGTTGTTGCAGTCTGTCTCGGGCTGCTGTGTGTTGTGCTCCTGGCTGTGATCATAGGCCAGCAAGTCCACCGTGAGTCTATATTTATAATGTTGTGGGGATAATAAAATGTGGGTAACTTGTATAACCCTATGTATGCAATAACCTACACAATAGTAGGATGCTAATAAAGGCCCAGAAGGCCCAAAATGTTGTATGTAATATTGAAAATCATGTGTGTGCGGCCTAGTGTGAGTAGAGAGCAAACAGAGAGTTAGAAATGAATACTGTGTGAAAAGAACAGGAGGAAGACCTTGGCCTTGGAGGAGGAATGTGTGTCATGAATGAATTATGCATTCAGGGAGGACCTATTAGAGGATCCAGTCACGCGAATGGCTAGGGAAACGATGATGTTTAGAAACTAGGTGGAATCAGGAAGTCTATAATAATAATCATGAACAACCAGGGATGGAGGCTTTTTCACGGACCTCTGTCAGGCAGCTAACTGGAAACGCCAGTCTATCGGGTGGAAAGTAAAAGTGCCCTCTTCCATGGAATTGCATTAATTGTATCTGTCTATCAGTCGTCTTAATAAATCATTTTTATTCTTTAATTAGTATAGAACTAAATTATTTGTGGACGCCTCTTCAATTGGTTAAGGCACAGACTGAAGCAGCCGAGGCCTTCCAATCCTCGGTTGAATTTCACGCAAACCCCCACAATTTCTTTGTCAGATATTCTCCTGTTTTAATATAAGATGGTAACATTTTTACCTCTTCTGCAGATCACAAATTAGAGAGAGACCAACAGAACAGCTACAATGCCATGACTAAAGACAGAGACGACCTACAGGATAATCTGAAGACAACGGTTAAAGAAAAAGCTGAATCAAGAGTCAGTCTATCCCGGTTTCAGGATAGTCTAGCTTCTTCAAATAGACGTAAAGACCAATTACAGAACAGTAACAATAGGTTGACAAAACAAATACAAGATCTTACAATTACTAAAACACAGTTACAGTCCAGAAATAATGCTTTAACTAATGAGCGAGACCAGCTGAAAACCAGTGAAGGCCGACTGCAGTCTAATAACAATGCCTTGACTAATGCCAGAGACTTATCAGAAAGAAGATGCACGACATTGCACCAAGAGAAAACTCAGTTAAAGACCGAACTCAATTCAGTGACCAACGACCGGGACCAGTTGCAGAACAGATACAACAATCTAACCAGACAGTCAGAACAGACGCAGGTGGCTTGCAACTCCTTGGTTCAGCAGATAGAGCAGCTAGAGGAAAGTATTAAATCCTCCGCTCCTGAGAAGGTCGACACAGAGGGGTTACAGAGAAATCACATCAACCTGACTCAAGAGATAGACATATTACGGGCCAGCCAGAAGATACTAGAAAAGACGGGAGAGCAGATGCAAGCTAGTTACACATCTTTGATTGAAGAGAGAGACCGGCTGCTGATCAGTTTCAAGAACCTAACTGTGGACCGAGACTGGTTAAAGATGAGGAACAAGAACCTGACCGCAGAGATAGACCAGCTGAATAAGGAAGTGGAGAGGCTGAATGGACCAAAGACAAGTAAGGACAAAGAAACAGAACTATGTAGATATTTATTTATATAATATTTTTATTTATATAATAGGGGTATTTCCCTCATCATTGCTATTTTTTAAACAATTAAAGAAGGTGGATTATTGAGGAAGGTGGGCTGCTCTGCTCCACTCAAAGTCCACTCAATGCAATCTGGTGAAAACAAATCAATAATGGCAATTCTTTCACCATGAGAACCCATCAACAAATATTTTAACACTCCAAAAGGATGGCAAGGAGCACTGACCTATCTGTTTGTTGTGTCTCAATATTTACTCATTGATCAATGTGTTTATTACATTTACAGATAAGACCTGTCTTCTTGGTTGGATAAAGTTTGAGCAGAGCTGCTACTTCACTTCCACTACCAGTAAAGCCTGGAAACAGGGCAGAAAGGACTGTCAAAACAAAGGGGCAGACCTGGCAATCATAAACAGTCCAGAAGAAATGGTGTGTGTGTTTCTCCCTGTGTGCTTGCTTCTATACTGATACGCGTGAAAACCATTGCTATAATGCCATGAATCTTATCTCTCTTCACTCAAAGATATTCATAAGTGACCTGTATGAATCCGACAAAGAAGTCTGGATTGGCTTGACTGACGAGGGTGTAGAAGGAAAGTGGAAATGGGTCGACGGGACAGCACTGACCACACCGTAAGAGACTGAACAACTCTTTGTCTTGCCATTGTTGATGAATTCATATCCTCCTCATTGGTTTCAATCATCCAGGGATTGGTAAATCATGGAAGCAACACTTATTCTCCTTTTGGATGTCTCTCTCGGTATTGCAGGTACTGGGCAGCAGGCCAGCCCAACAGCTTCACTGGGAGAGACCAGGACTGTGTGGAACTCTGGCACCGTGCAAATGGGCCAGCGCAGTGGAATGATGAGAACTGTAAGGTGGAACAACACTGGATCTGTGAGATGTAGGTGTCGTGAGATGTAGTGTAGACGTAGCTGCACCGTAGCTGCACCGTAGCTGCACCGTAGCTGCACCGTAGCAGCGTTGCACCGATAGCAATGTAAATAAATCCAGTGAGATTGCTGTTCACTCTCTATCCAGCTTTCAAAAGTGTTGTACTCTCTGAGTAACTGAAACAAATTGAGCGTTTGTCTGCAGTCAGCAAGGAGCAAGGTGTTGCTAGGTCATTTGGTTAGAAATCAACACAATGACCTGGACTTCTTGACCATAGTGATGTGAATAGATGTGAAACAGCAGTCTGTATTCAGAAATAACAGAATGCCTTCACTGGTAAACCAGAATTCAGTTTTCAACAAAGCCATATACAAATGAAAAATAAGGCCTTGCTTTGCATCAGGATCTTGAATTACTCACTCGGGGCTTATTCGGCAGTAATGTTGTCTCAATGGCAATGTTACAAAGACATATTGGCAATCTGCTCCTCAGCTATGCCATGATAAAGCTTCCAGACAACTTTAGCTTGCCTCAGACATCTTTACAAGCTTGTCGTCTTTACAGCGCCAAGACCAGTAAGCCAGTAGTACAATGACAGACCTCCTTGTCTGCTGTTAGAAAAGGCTTAGAGACATCAAAAACTGAGTCTAAAGTTTTCACAGTATGGCAGAGATAGGTTGGTATTCATATGTAGGCATACTTCAAGTATGTGACACTTTGTGGCACTGGATTGCTTCTTCCCGTGTCTTATTTTTGCAAGTGATGCCCCCTCCTGGTGAGATCAGGTTCCTGTCAGTGAAGCCAGACTGTAGACGTCCTTCAGAGATGCAGTTATACTGTTTTCTATTTGTATTTCCTTCAAATTCCTTCAAATGGTTGGAAATAGATTTGAACAACTGGGAATCCTGCCTCTAATCAGCTATATCATTTGTCTGTCACTTTGAAAAGCTATATACAAAATCGATATGTAATCGACATTCCAGATGATTGATGATGATTTCACTGGTCGTTCCTTTTGTTTTTAATGTGTGTATTCTCAGTCACTCTCAGCCTTTATTATTTACAATGTGATTTTTATTAAGCTCCGTGGAAATACAAATAAAACATTTAGCATTTTAAATGTGTTTGCAATAAATATACATATATATTGACACAATGCATGAATACATTTCCACCCAAATAGGAAGAACAGAGGTGTGGACATAACACTGACACTGACTGTAATTCTACTGATCAATAGCGGACAATTCCAAAGAGACACCATAAACCATACTATTACTGCTATTACATTTGTATCAAAAGGCTATTTGAAATTAAAACTGACGGGTCATGTTTTTTTCATCTGAATTATTTCAAAAGTGCATAGCTCACACACACGGCGTAACCAGCTGACGCAAACGCTTTAAAATGCTCAAAGTAATTATGGATTTATGTAGTAAGTGTTGAGGTAATTTCATTTACTTGCTTAATACTTTACTCATTAAAAATCAAATGACTCATTGTTCCAGGTCACACATTTTTCGAGCATTCTCTAGTCTTCCTAAACTCTCTAATCTTGCATTATTTGCCATCTATACTACATTTTCAATTTGAATCATATAGCTGTATGATCCCAGGTCAGGTTCTATTTAATTCAACTGCTGAGATGAGTTTAAATTGCATGCATTGAACATTTACTTAAAGGTTTGAAATGTGCCAATATTCTAGATTAGGTCTGATATCATGTCACTATGGATGTCTATTTTACACCAGCCATCAGATTCAATCCACACAATTTGCTAAGCTAGATATTTAGAACTAGTCATATGTAGGAGAATAAGATATTAATCCTGTCGACATAGCTTGAGCCAGGACTTGAACCTATGTTGAGATGATTAATGAGTTGGTGTTTTCCAGACAAGCTTAATAATCCCCTAAACCATCAGTACTTTCTAGTGAGGGTCACAAATAATGTTACAATGCTGAAAAAACTACATCTTGGCTGCCATATTCAAGTCATAAATAAGGATGTGTGTGTGTTTCATTTTGTTCGTGAGGTGTTTGACTTTACTTTTTATTTTACTGAACTGTGAAATTCAGTAGTGACAAATTGTTTTGAACTAAAGCAATTTAATTTAATTTCTGCAAGTTCTTCAGTTCTGAATCGACCATGGCCCTGGTGTGAACCATCACCTTGCCGAGCTATCACTCTCCGTAATCCCTCATTCATTATTACATACATGTTACATTCCTACAACAGCAGCATACAGCACATCGATCCATTTCCTCGTACTTGAGAGATGATGAAAGCAACGAAAAACCAAATACAGACAAAAAACACTATGAAATCTTTGTACATCAAAATGAATTACGAGAACATTAACAGTGTGAAGTCTGGTCCATATAAGTGTGTATAGTGCAGCAGAGGTTTGACTGGGTGCAGTGAGGTGAGGTGGAGAGTCAACGAGACATCATTCGTACAAACTCTGCGGAAAGAAAAGACATGCTGATATTGTTGGTTAAGGACAGAGATAGTATCACTGCCGATCCCTTTTCCCTTTTCCCCAGCATCAATGTTTAGGTCTACGTCAGTCTTTATCCTACTATCAAACGGGTGGGATGGACCACCTAGAGGAGCTCCCACCATGCCTAAAATAATTTCATTTGCATTAGTTTGAAAGGAGGATTTTAGTGTAACACCCTAAATGTTTCAGAGGCCCCTTTCCCCTGAAAAAGAAATATTTTCTGAGGGAAACACAATTTCAATCTCCTGCCTCCCCTCTCCTCTTTCAGCATTCCTGTCGATGTTAACATTGCTGTAGTGTGTCCGTCACTTCCTCTTTCACTCTTCCTTTGGTTTACTTCCTCTTCTCTCTCCTTCCAGCCCCCTTTGCTTCCTTCCCTATCAATCACCCCCTCACTCCCTTCCTCACTCACCTTCAAAGTCCACCTGCCCATCACCGTTGAGGTCGACGTCTCGGAGGATCTCGTCGATCTCGCGGTGGTTGAGCTGCTCCCCCATCAGCTTCTTCATGGCCTCCCTCAGCTCCGCAAGGCTGATCTGACCATCGCCATCGGAGTCAAACTGGGCAAAAATGGAAGAGAGAGAGAGAGAGAGAGAGTGGTAGATATAGTTAAGTGAACTGGCTGTGAGGAGCTGTGGCCCCAAGAAAGAGGTAGCCCATTAGACAGGTGAGGTCATATGTACTAAATGACTGTGTTCAATTCGATGCATTGGGATGGGGGGCACATCCCCCTGTGCTCACCTCTCTGAAGGCGTCCCTTAGCTCCTTGACTCCGATCATGTCTGCCGTCTCAGCCAGCATCTTGGGACCCATCAACTCCACAAAGTCTTCAAAGTCCACTCTACCACCACCTAGTGGTGAAGAAAAGTACTGAGTAGAAAATAAATGGTTGCCCCGTAGACTCCCCCGGCAGCTACCACTGCAAGGTACAAGGCAGGCCCCAGCCGTGAATGTGTGTAACTGTAGCATGTAAGCATGTCACTTTTACCGTCTAGCCAGCAACAATTTTATAAGAGTAGGTATGAAACTCTTTGTGTGTGTGTGTGTGTGTGTGTGTGTGTGTGTGTGTCGCAAGGACTCACAAATCTGCTGGCTGAGTTCTATCAGCTCCATCTCCGTAGGCATGTATCCCATGGTCCTCATGCACTCGCCAAGATCCTTACAGCTGATGAAGCCATCCTTGTCCTTATCAAACTCTCTGAATGCCTCACGCAGCTCTGTATTGAATGCATATGTGTGTGTGTGTGTGTGTGTGTGTGTGAGAGAGAGACAGAGAGAGAGAGAGAGAGAGAGAGAGAGAGAGAGAGAGATAGAGAGAGAGACTGTTTGTGGCTTTTAAGACATGCCTGAATGAAATAGGAAGTATATTATTTCATGTCGATATTAAAACACATGGAGAGGCAGGGCTACGTGGGACAAACACACAAGCAGGGCAACTCACTCATAGATTCCCACCCTAATCACATATATTTAGATCTAAAGTGAACTACATCAAAACATCCATTTGGTATTTGTCTGTGATGATATTAGCCATGTCAATTTTTAAAACAGTATTTGGTTGTAACAGCCCATAACATGTTAATAATAACAACTTTGTAATGCTAACCCATAAAGAGAGGCCGGTAGCACAGTTGTACATTTCAAATACCCATAAGTACCTGGAGGGAACAATTCAGTTATGAATTACAGTTTCACTTTCAGTTTGAAAAAGTGAAAAGTGTTACTGTCACCTTCATCATTTTATACTACTATCAATCATTACTTCAAGACTAAAATAGGATAAATAAGATAATGTCCTTTTCCATTCAAAAGTGTTTTGAATGGAATCCATTTGCCTATTGTGCCAAATGTGTTTTACAGAAAGAAATAACAGATTACAGTTACCATTTTTGTTATCACATTACTGTCATCCTGTTCTGTGAATGTTGAGTCATGTGGAAGTATGAGTCAGACTGGAGTGAGAGGGGTGAAAGGGAAGGTGGAGCTAAGCTACAATGGTGAAGAATAATAATTTCCTACTTTGACCTTTTTATTTTATTTGATAATTAAAAAAAACACTGGCACACCTAACGACTTCATGACACAACAAAGTGACTCAGTGATTTCCAGGAAAGGTCAATGTCAGGAAAAAGTGGTACATCCTTTTTAAGTTCCACAATTTAACAAAAGACATCCTGAGTTTGGATCAGAGGAAAAGATCAAATTTGTCAGGGAAGTTGTGGCAGGGAAAAAGAGGGAGCGAATGATGGAGCGACTGAGGGAGCGGATGGATGGATGGAGGATTTGGGTTAAGCTTGTGATATCTCTGTACCTTCCATTTCCTCTGGTCGTAGATCTCTGTCCTGGATAGCAGACAGGACAAACACACAGAGAAATGGACAGGTTACACACACTTTCTCTCTCTCTCTCACTCTCTGTACATCTCTCTCACACACACAAAACATGGTGGTGGTATATGCTTTTAGTGCATATACACGATATCCCTTCACTCCCTTTCCCACAAAGCATTTTTTTCGTTGCATGTTTATCCGCCCGAGTAGAGATTTTATTATAGGATTATTTGGTTTTTGATCTGATTGACCTTCATAATGTTTTAGTAGCTCTGCTAGACAAACTCTTGTCCAATCTCATTCCACTCTTGTTGCGGGGAACATATGAAAGTCTGTGGTGCATATGTTCCATAACAGACATTCAAAATGTACTATAAAAAACATACAAATACACAAAGGTACACAATCTCCCCTTATCCCCCCCCCCCCCCCTCTTCAAACACACAAATTTGCATGCGCACACACACACACACACACACACACACACACACACACACACACACTCACACACACACACACATACCAAACAGTTTGCCAGAGCAGATGTAAGTGGTTTGTGTGTTGACAAAATTCGGAGGAACAGAATAATCCCGATCATCCTCAGAGGAGGCTCAAGAATTTATACTTGTTGAACATTGAGTGGGTTGCCAGGTTGTGTGCTGAGTAAAACGGGGAACGGTATCACTTTGAAAAGGAACAAATGTTACAGTCAAAATTCTCGGGAACTAATCTCTCCATTCCAGTAGATGCACACAGAGCACAGCTAAGAAAAAAAAAAAACAACTTAAAAAAAGAAGATTCTCATTCAAACCACATATTTTTACACTGTTTAAGAACCAAATCAACTGTGAAATGCTAAGAATTAATAACTGTAATGCTAACAGGCATGAAGAGAGACCGGAAGCAAATTAGCTGTAGTCTGCAAGTGTCCAGCCGGTCTGTGGAGTCAGCAGGGTGGCCGTGTAGTGAGATTGCTCAAGGGTCTTTGAGCAAGACAATGCAATCTCTTCCTGCTCACTCGTTTCAGGATTCTATGGTTAAGAGTGGCAGTTAAATGCCTAAAATCAAAATGTAATGAAATAGAGAAAGACGGTTGCACAAGTCTCTACACCCTCGTTTCACCACTGGCACTTTGGCTACAGCGAGACAAAAACAATTTAAAGTATTTTGAATTGGCCTCCACGGCGGCGTGGGCCGAGAGGATGCCAGGACGGGGTTCGTTCACAATGTGTTTAATTTCGATTGACAGGCTGTGACATCACCGACAGGAGTAATACAGGATTGGATTAGAGGTGCAGGGGAGAGAACAGTGTTAGGGAGATTACAGGAGTAAATTCTATTACAAATCATGATGGCTTATCGTTTTTTCATCTTCCTATCTCGCCTCCCGTTGATTTTTTCATCTGCCTGCACTGTGGTCCAACACTTGATTAAATGAACATTTACACACCTGCGCACATGACACATGACACACGCACACGCACACGCACACACACACGCACACGCACACGCACACGCACACGCACACGCACACGCACACGCACATGCACACACACACACACACACACACAAACTTTTTGCTAAGATTCTTGCCTGCACCAGAGCCAATGGGCACTTCAACAAAAGCTACTCAAGGATATCAAACATCCTAACATTAGTCATATTGACATCATGTTGATCACGTTAAGGATGATTCCAATAACTTTGTCAACAAAAGCGAGGTGACAGTGACACCAGGGCCAGAAAAATCAAATGAGAAGGTGAAAAGGGAGACTACGACTTTTTGTCAGTCTCACCCTATCCAATTCATCCTACTCCTTAGATCCATGATAAGGAAGTAAGGAAGTGGTCATACAAGTTCAGGACCGTTGTGGCTTAGAAATGCTGCAGTATACGTTATTGGATCGATATTAGCAAGAATTCTCAAAGTGACTGAATTTAAAATTTATGCCACAAAATAACACTTCCTTTGGCTCAATGTGGTTATCAAGATAAAATGTTCTGTTCTTTTCCTGTCATGGTGAGGCAAACATCCTGAGTAGAGGCCTATGATACTCATGGAAGCCATCATGAAATGGGTCAGAAGACCTGGGCCTGACGCCATTAATTATTTTGGTGAATTTCCAGTAACTAAAGGTCGGACTAAATGGATCAGACCCACCCAGTAGAAACAACAGGATGAATTTTGAAAAGAACCTAAAATTCTGAGTGTGCCAAACCGCAACCAAGAGGAAAGGAACTGAGGGGAGGGGGAAGTGAGATCCCATTGGTAGAAAGACCAAAGGATGTATCTTAATAATGTCTATATAACCTGTGTGCATATTGTTTAATTTCTTAGGCTTGTACTCTGCAGAGACAAACTCAGGTCCTTTTGTTTTAATAAAGACTTCTTCTTCTTGGTGATTTTTCCCACCACATAAATTTTGGCGTCACGAACAGGATTGGAAAGAACAAAACAACGAGGACAACTTTTTGAAAGTCTCATCGGGCGCGGCGGTCCTTCCCACAGACGGACACAGAGGCCTCTATAAAAAAGGTAAGCACTTTTTGCTTATTATTCTCCGTGTGGGGGATGGATTTTGCTGTGTCGCGGTGATGCTGGTAGGACCCAATTTAATTTGGCTCTCCAATTAACAACTCTGAAGTTGATGAAGAAGAAGTACTAATGGATGTGAATGTGAATGGGAAGTGCACAGACTAATAAGAAGTGCTGAGAAGTAGCACTAACTGGGTGAATGTGAAGTGGAAAAAACCATAAGAAGAGTGCATGAGAAGAGGCACTAATTGGTGTGAATGAGAAGTAAATGAAATAACAAGAGGTTATTAAAGAGAAGCGCTTAAACTGGGTGAATGTGCTGCGCAGCAGAGTGATAAAAAGTCCTAGGTGTCAGGGAAGAGACAGCCGCTCTGAAAAAGTTTCACAGGTCTGAACGGGCAGGGACCAGTTGCAGGATATAAGAAGTGTTTCTGTGGATACCGCTGTGACAGAGAGCGAGGGACTGTAGCCCGCCGGAGATAAAGATAAAGAGTTAAAGAGACTGCAGTAGGCTATTGTCTGTGAGCCTAATTTTGGGTAAAGGTTAACCTCAGGCCTGTGTGAGCCTGGAATTTAACATAGTAAGAATATACAAGGTATAGGGAAGCGGAACTTTCAGGTTGTTTGTGCTGGTATTGGGCGGTCTATTGTGTACCGGTGTAGGGTTTCAAAAGAAACTCTATAATAACTGTTGTTGATGCTAAAAGGTCGTGGGCCCTTAGGGTCGAGGGCGTATTAGTCGGAACGGACAATAATAATATACTGAAGATATATATCATCTATGAGCAGAGCCAGTAATTTTAAACGAAAACTCTGAAATAAATCAGTTCCCCCTCTAGAGGCAGACCTACCTAACCATATAGCCAGGAGTCCTGGCCTAGATGAAATAAGAGCTGTACAAACAAAAAGTAGCTACTGAACTGTATATAAGTGTGTACTGGTAAATGTAATCAATGCTTTGGGTGCTGGGATTGTCATTTTGAGTAAGAAGAACACGAAATAATGACAAAGGAGTAAGCTAAAATCTATGTGTGTGTTGATCATTGCATCCACAACGTTGTCTGGAGAGGTAATGAAATAAATGATGAAAATAAAACTGGGTAAATGTAATAAGGATAATAGAGCTCGGGGAATGAAGTAGCGTTTTTTTAGGGGTATCATACAGTAAACATTTAGAGGACGAAGGTGGTAGATCTGACTGTCTGGGTTATTGAGAAAACCCCCCCCCCCAAAAAAAACCATACAGTATATGATCCACATTATAGAATCACATAAAGTTTGATAACCACGTAATTGATATTTTAATATACACACACAATATAATAATTTGTGAAGCATAATTTCATATGTATCTTTTCTACATTTTCAGTTGTTATTGTGTGTGGCGTATAACGAATTCTGCTATAATACGTGCGTTTTGAGTTGATGAGCTGCTGCCAGATGACTTTCGAGTGATAGTGCAGTTTTGCTCAGTTGTTTTGGCTCGGTTTCGTTGGCAAACAGTTGTAGTAATCGGGGCGGTGTGTAAAAGGTACACAGTGGTTTGTTGTCTTGTTTTGTTGTTTTAAACACCGGTAGTAAGTGATTTGACGCAGCGTGCAAAGGGGATCAGAAATTGTGGTTGGTAATTTGAATAGCTGTGGGTTGTACGTGGGGTCTGAAATTGATTGTGGTGTGCTGAAGCGACTGAGGAAAACTGTAAAAACAGAGGAAAATAGGAATCACAGTAGGACATATACTACAAAATCCACTACATAAATTCAAATGCCTGCTAAAAGCACTAAAAGCTAGTAAAGAATCGAATGTTATCCCTGATGTAACCCAGTAGTCTTCGCTTTCTCCTCTAGACTAAGTCCAAGGTCTTCCAATATGTCAGGACCCCTTCTACAGCTCAGTAAAGCATCTGTTACCTGTGAATAAGCCACCACTGTAATGGCTCTTTTTAATTAGCGCCACCAGCCGCACCGTCAGGAAATTACTCTGTTATTGATCTCTGCCATCTCCTCCTTCTCTACCAAAGACATTAATCTGGAATAAGTGGGATGCTTGATGGAGCCCGCACTGTTAGGTGTTGAACATATGATTTACAATCTGGACAAACTGCGGCGCCGGTGAGATTGTCATTGTTATACAATCTGTTATTCTCAAGAGCTCAGGACTCCAATAGGACTCATGGTACTTATATTTGAAAACAGTATTATAACTTTTTTTCCAAGTTAAGAGTTTTGTTCCAAAATGAGATGGCCGCCATTTGACAAATGTTTTTAAGTGAATGCTAACACGAGATTAATTTTACCTTCAAAGTATAGTGACTAAGTTAAGGTCCTGGCTGACAAAATGATAACTATTACACAGTGGGATTTCCGTGATATTCCTGAATTGGATGTTTTTGTGTTTTCCAAAATGAGAATATAACGTTTTACAACACTTTTCAAGAATAATTATCCACATCAAAGTAGCTGAATATGATGTGTTACTGAAGGGTGGTTGACACAGATGGTGAAGATGGATCCTCCAGTTATGGTGGCTGGTGTGGGAGGGTTGTGATGGTGTCACCCCGTATTGATAGGTGACCTTTACTTGACCTTGGTTTGGGCAGTGGTAATGATGGCACTATGAAATGGATGGATGAAGAGATTTATGGATGATTTTGTTGTTTCATTGTGACTGTATTGTGTGTGTGTGTGTGTGTGTGTGTGTGTGCGCGTGCATGAATGAATCTCATACATACAAGTTGGCTCTGTGCGAAGCCCTGTCTGAGGAAGATACAGGCGGGCCCCACTATGTTGTGCAGCATGTTGCAGTTCTGAACCAGAGTACACAGAGGCTCATCAAATTCGCGCTCGCTCCCTCCTTCCTCCTCGTCCTCTGTGTCCGCCTCACCTGCACCACTCATGCCCCCCAGCATGGCCGCAGCCAATGGGGCTCCACTTCCTTCCGTGGGTGACACCCCCTTAGCGGACGGGAACGAATCGGATTAGTTGACAGATAAAAATGACTACTTATCAGATTCCTCTGGCTGCAGTGAAATTGGCTAATTCACAGGAAAAACAACATGAGAGTGTTTCTCTTATTGCTTTAACAAGTTTTTTTTTTTTGTGGTGAGATCTCTGAAATAAAAAATATGTCCAATCTGAAGGTGAGCTGCCTTCTGCCTCCTGCTGTGTGTCCAGTATAAAAGCTGCTGTTCACAGCTGGCACCGGTGTTTTCCCTCACATTTAACTGGAACATTGTCAGAGCTAAGCTGAGTTACACTGATGGCTACAGGTTTGGACGTCGACATCCTCACAGCACAACATTACATTTCCTACTCATTCGAAGCATACTGTACTATCATTTGATAAATATATATTTTTTCTCAATCAAGAGCAATTGAATCATTCCTTACCTTCTTCATTTTGCTTTTCTTTTTAGATGCCTTGTTGATGTTTCCCATCACCTACCCTTCTCTCCAACTCTTCCTCTCTTTCCCCCACTCACCCACCACCCTGTCCCACCCCTGGTCTTTCCCGTCTTCCTGTCTCCCTTCTATCCCCTTCTCTGTTCAGTCCTTACATAAACCTCCAAAGTCCAAGAAAAGACATCCAATGCATCCCATGGGGCAATGCCTTTCGCCCCACCCCCCCGCCCCCCTTGAGGCGAGTTGCACCACTATTACTGAAAACAAATGAGGATTCCTCTGAGTGCATGTGCTGTGATCCAAGGTCCAATTGGTCCAATGAGAGGCAAGGCAGGCATATGATGTCGTATTGAATCCTAAGCTCCTATAGGGCGTTGAAGGCTCTCATGCTGATGATAGAGGAGTGTAGTGTCATATTATGGCACCAGGGTAGTGGAGATTCACAGGGTGGGGTGGGAGAGCCGGGTCATATCTGGACTGATTCACAACCTGCTGTCAGACTCAAGCCCTGATTGCATGACTCAACCATTTTCTCTCTCTCTCGCATTTTTTTCTCTCTGTTTATCCATGTCACCATCCCCTTGCCTTGAATTCCCACCAACTTAATCTCCTCCATCCCGCCCACCTTCCTCTCTCTCTCTGCCTCTCAAACATCATGCTTATAGACTCAAAATGCTCAAAATGACTAGTCTGGCAGAACTGTGACAGAAACAGAGAGAGAGGGAGGGAGGAGGTGGGAGGGGGAGGGGGAGGGGATGGGTAGAATTATAGATGGAGAGTTGGCTGCCTGTTTAATCCCTAGCATTTCAGATTAGAGGAAAAGAGATTTTGACAAGCCATGGGGAGCAGGGGATGAAAAGGAGAGGGGAAAAAGGAGGTTCAAGGAAATAAAATGAAGTAACAGAGAGTGAAAGAATGGGAAATAGAGATGGATGGAGAAGGGTGGAAAGACAGAATGCATGGAGAGGGCAAATGTGAAAATGCAAGTAAAAGTAAAATGAAATGAATGAAAAATGGAGAAAAAGACTAAACTGAATATATGTAAAGGATCACGACACAAACATGCAGAATATTGGGAGACAGTGGGAGAAAAAGCCATAAAGAGAGCAATAAAAGTGCTTAAGATGGTACTTTACATACTACCTCTATAATGTACCTCTATATATTATTATTATTAATTATTATAATAACTATTATTATTATCATTATTATTATTGTTGTTGTTATTATTATTATTATTATCATTATATATTTTAGTGGAAGCATTAATTCATTAAAATTAGAGCTCCCAACACTACCAGGGCTTTGTTATAACAATTATAGTTAATAGTTAATTGTGTTTAGGAATGGTTATTAACCCGTTTTCTTCAGGCGTCTCAATTAGAGTGTACATTTAGGATCAAGATTGTTAGCACTGACCAGCTATGGGCCTCAGTAAATGTTTGTGAAAATCTAAATGTGCCTTGGTTTTTGTCCATACGAGCGTGAGACTGATGATATCTGAAGTGTGAGAGGATGAAGAGGAGTGTTACACTGCGATGCAGTTACTATATATTCATATATCCACTATCAGATAAAATTGCAGCTGGAACCAGTTCATACTTCACATTATTACAATTCCCCCTAATCTGTTTTTTGATCCTCAAATTGAATAATCACTCTGGGGGTTATGTGTCTGTGTGTGTGTGTGTGTGTGTGTGTGTGTGTGTGTGTGTTGTGCTAGTGATGCAGTGCTGTGAGATTAGCATAGTATGTGTGTATAGGCCATACAGACCATAATCCCCCCGTTGGGAGAGCAAACACACACCCCTCTATCTTCATTGCCCCCTCTCTTTCTAATACACCTCTGTCTGTCTCCTGGGTTTCTGTATCATTCTCCCCTTTACATCCTCCTCTTATTCTTGTTATTATTTTCCTGTTTTTATGGCACAGCCTCCTTTTCTATGATCCTTTTCTATGATTCTATGATTCTCTTCCAACTTTTTAGATTAATAACTTCTGTTTTCTGATCTTTCCTTCCTTTGAATCTCCAACCCAACTAAGTCAAGGCTGTGAATACAGCTCCAAACGAATGTCTCATCTGATATTTACTATTTCATAAATAAAGAAATACATCCATTCACATTTTGCCATGCTTTATATAAGTTATCACCAGAGGAGTGCAGCAAAGTGTTCCAGATGCAAAGATCAGTTGTTGCAATCAGGTGTCATACTTGTGAATCAACACTAGATGTCAGACTAGTACAATACGTCACTATTGGAGACACCAGTCCAGTGGCTATGTGTCTCCAAGCCCATCAAGTTGTTTTATTTTAAGATATATTTTAAAGCATTTCTGTGTCATAAAACAGTACGCAGTGGAGACAGAGAGTAGGGGAGATGGCAGCAGGGTGAAGGAGAGAGTAGGGAACTGGGTTCAAGCGCCCGTGACAGAAACCCTACTTAAGTGTCTTTGAGCAAGACAATGAATCCCTAGCAGCTCCAGTGATACTGTTCTGTAGCTGACCCTGCACTCTAATCTTTCTCTGGAGGGGGCCAAGTGACCAGATTAACTTTTCCTTTGGGGGATTAATTGAGTATCTCAAAAAAGAGAGGGGTGAGATGACTTGGATCTGAACCCATAATGTCTCAACTACATGGTGTGTGCCTTAGTGCACTCATCCAGCTGGACACCCGCCAGGTTGTTTAATGGAAGGTGATGGAATACGTTTCTTCCTGCTCTCATGTACCACCATGTACCATCATGTACCTACGTCAGGTCTGACGTGGTATTAATTGGAAATGTGTTGCAAAAGTGCACACACACACACACCCACACACACATATGCACATACACACACAGAGACCAAAATTTGCCATTTGCCTTCCTCCGTGGGTCTCAATTAACAACCTAGTGTGACCAGCAAGCTTTTCAGCCATAAAACCCACAGCAAAACAGTTGGGTGAGAATTGTTGTTCCATCCCTCAACAACAGCAAACGTAACAGATGCCTCAAAGGCGAGGATAAAGGATAGGCCTACATTAACAAAATCAAAAATCCAATGCTAGCGGAGTCAACAACATGCTGGACCGATTCCAAAAGTCAGGATTTTACAAGCCATGCTAACAGCTTTGGTCTAGGTCAGGTCAAAACTTTTGGCCGAGGTGGTGAGTGTGTGTGAGTGTGTGTGTGTGTGTGTGTGTGTGTGTGTGTGTGTGTGTGTGTGTGTGTACTCACATATACACATTAACATACACAAATATATCAGAAAGGAAAGAAGTAAATGACCACTGTCACACAGTCGTACAGTCGTACAGTCAATCAGTCAATCAGTCAATCATTTAGACAGTATTGATGTAGTATTGATAGCTCTAATTGGACGACTGGCATTTCCCCCCAAGTTTCAACTTGCATTCCCACAACACAGGTCACATAGACCCAGTGCATTTGCAATCATAGCTAGAAGATGGGCAAACAGACAGACAGAGAGGCACACACACACACACACACACACACACACACACACACACACACACACACACACACACACACACACACACACACACACACACACACACACACACACACACATATGGGCATATTGAGCCTTTCTTACTTCAGTGCCCTCATGCATCAACTCCTTTGACAGTATTTGCCCTAATAATATCATAACAGAACAACCAGTGCCTCTTGACCCTGAATATGAGCTAATCTCTCCAGTAGATGGTATGGTATGTGTAGCATCTATGACATTTGTGACCGAGTTAAGTTGAGCCGAGATGAGCTGAGATGAGTTTGAATTTATTCAAGTGTTATGCTGCCAACATGGTCCATCCCACACAAATGGAGACCAAAATCATCTGCAAGGTCCACACAGTCCCTCGGCCCATTTTTTTCATTTTAACCTGACATGATTTTTTGGACGACGACCACATATGGCTATCTGGATTGTCCCACATTCCATGCTTTCATTCCCCATTCCCAAAAGAAGGATAATGCCGTTTGTACCTGTCCAGATTTGCCCATGCATGCAATGTGACCTAAACGGTGGATTTAAGTTTTTTGGGAGGTCCTAGAGTTTCTATGGATTAAAGATATCTACAAGATATCTACATGTCTAGGGCAGACTGAGAGGGAGAGGAGCTGGGAGAAAGTACAGAAAGTACTTTGGATGTGGCTTGCGTTTGCTCCTTCCTTGTTTCTTCTGAACTAAAATCCAGGGCTCTAGTCCAGGGCAAATGGTGTGGAACAGGCCATGGACTTGAGGAAATCAAGGGGAAATACTCCTCTCCACCAATGATTGAACTATTCCACGGGGCAGTTATCTCAATGTCTGCAGCGGCACCACTAGTCTCTCTCAGCCGAGAGAAGAATTATTTGCACTTCAAGCTCTTTTTTGGCTAAGGCAAAGACATCTTGTACAGCGGGATGAGGGCATAGTGGGAACTTAAATCTGATCAAAATAATTTAATCTTTCAAAAATGAAGATGAAGAAAAATTAGGATTAAAGTTTGTGTTTGGGGATCAAAAGAGACCAAGAAATTATATCAAAAGGGTTCAAATAAATAGCAAATGGATATAATAATAATAATTATAATAATGATGTAATAATAATAATAATAATAATAATAATAATAATGCAATTATAATAATCTCATTGCAAAACAAATTACAATTAGATTTGGTATGAGTCACTAAGATTTATAAATATGGAATTTGCCCAAAACACCTAAAATCAATTTTATTAATCAACAAGGCAACAACTGAGCAGAAACAGGACCGTGCCTTCATTTATGTCTATTAACTTATTGCAACTTATAAAAATAAGCAATTGCAATTATGTGAATGCAATGGAAGGATAAAGGAAAGATTAACTTCAAGGCCTCATAAAGACCACTCTGGTTGTATTTCTGCTGTAAACATATTATAAGATTAGAAGTTATGCAATATTTTCATTGTCATTGGAAATATAATAATAATAATAATAGCAATTATTTGGGGAAATAGCTCTGATCTAAAGTTAGTACTCTTCTCATATGAACATTGCATTTACAATCAGAGCGATCCATGGCTTCCTCGAAACACTTGAATGCTTAACCCCATGAATTTACATACTTGGCTACATGCACAACAACTTTAACTTATGAAATGTTACTCGGCTCTTCAATGATAATAAAACCATTTAAATTAAAAACATTGCATTTGAAATAGGTAACAGACAATCTCTTTCTACACCAGCAACATATCATATCACCACATTACAGATTGAAGGCAGCAGTATCTTTCAAAAATTAACTACAGCTCCACATGCCATGCTAAATTATTGGTAACCTCCTTCTGCTAAATAAGTTAATTGCCACATGTGGCTAATGCTAGTTTAAACAATTTCACAACTCATGAAATAAAGTACAAAGTGCGAAACAAGGGAGTGAAGGCCTCAGGACCACCTCTATAGATAAGCAATTTGCTTGGCCATGCAAAATCTGTATTTTACAATCTTTTTCTAAAAGAAATATAACTAGCACAGTGTTAACTTGAGACAAGAGTGCTGATTGCAAAAACAGAAGTGACAAAATTGCTTTATTTTAAACCATGTTAAACTGCATTTTACATAAACGCATAGAACATTTATTACCACTTATTAGACTTGAAATAGTTCTGAATGTGAATTACTATTAACATTTAAAATGTAAGTTATTAAATAGCCTTAATAGTTAGGGTTAAAACATTGTGTAACTTTCATTTTATTGTAAAGTTACATTTTGAATAAATAAATACTTTTTTCATAAGGGCTTGTTTTATACTGTTAAATTGAAGAAGAAAAAAAATACATAACAATTTCACACTTTCAAATGTTATTTGTTTTAGTTGGGAAAACTAACAGCAAAAATGTTATGATAGTTAAAAAATAGGCTATTGTATTACATGATTAGCTTTTATTCGCAACCTGTGGAATGGCTGCTTGAAGTTAGAGCCCGGGCACCATCACAATGTTTTAGCAAATTTATTGGACCAAAATGCCAGATACAGTGCAAAAACATGCGAACACACTGCTAAAGACCCCTGACCATGCCACTGTTGTCCAACACAAAGATGGCGACGTTGCACACTCAGGAGACAACCTTGCCTCAGAGGTCCCAAACATGCATGGCCTTCTTAAACATTTGGAAGCGGACCAGAAGCACGGCCTTGCAGACATCGAGAGACCTACCACAGCATGAATCGGCATTAAACTGACGAGCATATGTAAGCACCTCTACAACATTGGAGCCAGCTTAGCATTTGTGGAGGATTCTGCGGAGGCTGCTAAAGCTAACCCTCCTCCCACCCAGGAGCAGGTGGACAAGATCACCCAGACATTTAAGACCTGGAGGGCAGGAGAAGGAGGAATAACCTGCATTTCAAGGGTTTCCCAAAGGGCTGTGAAGGAAGTGATGTTATGGCCTTTTTGGAGAAGACTATTCCAGATCTGCTCAAAGTTGATTTACACTAAAGTTAGTACTAGTGCTTAGCCATTAAATGTTATCTACTGAGAAGAACATTTACTCTAGTAAACGACCATGCACCACTTAAATGGATGTCTAGGTGGTTTCTTGAGTTACAGAGCTTCCACCGCATGGGGAGATGAGTGCCTCTGGGCTGCATGTCCCTGCCATGGCATCTGGCAGGAATGATCCATTTGGATGAACTTATACTTACAGCTGTGGGTAAGCCAACTAATAAGCCGTGTTTCGCATTTGATGGCAAGAGAGAGGAATTAAGCTCAGTAATACACATTTGCAGAGAGCACAAATCAGTGTGCAGTGTGGCACAAATCACTGTATAGCGTCTAAACTCTCACTGATGCTGACTCATTGATTTACTGATTGATCTGTGTCTTTTAAACACATTTATATTTGTCAGAGTTGGGATTTGACTGAATTGCTCTTCTTTCCCCAAAGTTTAACTCTTCCGTCCTTAGTATAAAGGAATCTGTGTCTAACTGACTGTCTTATCCTTTCACTAATTTAATCTGTCCCTGCTAATCCAACCTTTTACGTCCCAATCAATCTCTTCTCTCCTCCTTTATGACATCCATCACTCTTTAGTCCTCATCACAGCTTTTCTCCCCCATCTCTTATTTTCAAGTGGGAGATGGAGATGAAGGTATGATGGACGATTCGTCTAACAATGAGAATCAGAAGATCGAAAAAGGAAAAGGAATAAAGAAAACACGCCAAAATACACCTTTTATTTTCAGTGATGACCTCAGTGTGCTTCCAGTAAATACAATAAATAAATACCAAACTATTGACCAAAACTGACATTCAGAACTACTGTGACCTGAATCATTCCTTTTGTTGGAGATGTTGCACCCGTAACATGCAGACATTTAATGCAGCTAAAAATGATTTTTAGGTAAATGGGGATGCAAAGGCAAAGCCATAACTCACCAGAAACCTGCTGACAGTCACACCAGTAACCAGTAACATTACTAAAAAATCAATAACCTTGAGTATAATGAATTGCCTACTGTGCAAAAGAAGGGGGCGGGGCCAGTCTTCTCTGTCGCAGCCCCACTTCATGAACTACTCTGATAAGGCTTGTACTTCTACATAAAACAGTTAGATAATGCAGCTTTAAAACTCTTAATTTGCTTTTATTAACCAATGAAACAAGCACAAACTAGAACAGGAATTGAGCAATCTTGGCACGACATAAACAGCCTTGTAGTTGAATCACCCTCAGCTAAAATCATTAGACTGGAGCAACACTTCCATCCAAGTTGCAATGAAAACAAACTTGAGGTACAGATCATTAGACTTCCATTAGAGAACATAATATCAGTGATCAGTGTCCATCTGGATACACATATGCATGCGCACACACACACGCACACACGCACACGCGCACACACACACACACACACACACACACACACACGCACACACACGCACACGCACGCGCACACACACACACACACACACAATCTTAATATATGTCACACCCAAATTGATGAGTTGTTGCACTAACACACTGGGACTTTGATAACGCTGGGTGCAACTTTGTAAGTCAAGTCAAGGCAAGTTTATTTGTGTAGCCCTTAAGCACATTTACAATCTCAAAGAGCTTTCTCACAGCCACATAATGAAAATAATAAATGATTTCTAAGAATGACACTCCCCAATCGTACATGGGAAAAAAACTCCCACAACATTCAGACATATCAGGCTGTAAGCCAGGTTAGGTGTTTTAATAGGAGGGCGTAAATGTGACAAATCTACAGTTGCAGTCAAAAGCTCACAAGAATTTTACTCACCATCTACTCATCATCTACTCACTCTTAACATGCTCTTATCTGGAATGACCACCACTCTCTTATTATTAGCTCTTATTTGTTTTATTTCTTCCCCAAGCACTTCTGTCTTACATGATCATACTAGTCACAGCAATATTATTGGCCTTTCTATTGTCAGGGTGATACCGTTCTGACTCTTCCACTCCTTACTGCTGGCTGTTTGTAGTAATTTGAATGGGATCTCGGAATTTATGTTTATTCTGCTGTTACACTCATTGTAAGTCACTCTGGATAAGCCGACTAAATGCCTAAAATGTAAAAGTAAATCTAAGTAAAAAGACACAGACATACAATGTAACATTAGCAGTTGTTTTGGGGAATACGACAAATAAGAAAACTCTAGAGGGTGTTTCCTCCAACCAGTTTTACATGCAACTTATCAAGCTAAAACACCAGCAACTTAAATGGAACATTGATCCAAATCGAAAACAATTCATAGATTTGTATCAAAACACCTGTACAAAACCTGTATTTAGGGCTGCTATGTCATATTCTTGTATTGTTGGGTGTTCAAATGAAGTCCATAGCATCCACTTGCCCAAAGATATATAGAAGGGTCAGTGAGGGAACACGGTTGGGCAGCATCACATGTAAAGCGTATTTAACTTGATAAAAAAACAAACTGAATCAAATACTTAAAACCACTTGAGATCTTACAACATATTGTTTACTGACCAGCTAACAGTTCTCATTTCCTCTAATGTGCTCATACCTGAATATGTTTGCACTCATTGTAGCAGGAGAGTCTCCTCTTTCCTCTTCTGAGTTTTGGGAAGCTCAGTCAGTCCTTGGCAAACAGCTTGGTTGGTTAAGTTAACTGACACAAAGTTATTATCGATACATAGTAATACAGCAGGCCAACATCACGCCCTGCATCATTGTTGTGTTCACTTGCACAAAGACTGAGAAGGTTCAAACGCCCAAACCTACCTGTCCAAAGACAGAGTCAACGATGGGTCTCAGTTTCCTCCTCTCTCGGCGCCAGAAGTCCTCAGGGTCGACAGACTCAGGTTCTTGGCCTTGGGCTTTGGAGGCCTCTTTATACTAGCTGAGCTCCATCGCCTAAATGACTCGATCTTCTTCTTGATGGAACCCTGTGGAACGGGACAGGAATGGAGAAGTTGACATGGAGGGAAAGTAATTTCACATGATGGGATGGATGAATTAGGTAATAAATGAAACAACTTTCAGAAACCTTGCAAAACAGGAGAAGGGGCGAGAGAGAGAGAGAGAGAGAGAGAGAGAGAGAGAGATGAAAATCCTGAAGAGCAACACAGCTCTAAGATTTTAACAACATATACACACACCAAATCATCACATCACATCATTGTATCCCTCTATATGAAAAGTGCCACCCATCTGGCGCTTAAGTAAATCATAAACATAAATAAGCAACAAACAATGAAAAGGTTTCTACTATTTGACCCACTTCTGACAGGCCTAGTCTGGCAAACGCCTGTTGACTTGGAGGAAGAGTGTCAGGATCTACGGTAATGAAACACTGAACTTACCTTCTTCACCAGCTTCCCCTCGGGCACCTCCATTGATGACATGCTTGTTGCGTCATTCATCTTTGCAGCTGTTGGGAATTAAGAAAATAAAATGATTAAAATGTTTGTGGCATAATAGCAATAGATATGTGGTTTAATAAAAATGCATTAAAGAATATGTTGTGTAACCAGGATGATGGGGTTAACTGAGGACACAGGGAGTGAGAAAGGAGGGAGAGTAGCTTATCGTGAATAGATAGCATGAGGAGCGCCCACAGACGAGGTGCTCCGCCGGCCAATCGGAGCTGGCCTGGAGGTCAGCTGGCCATAACAGGACGGGAAGAAGAACAGCAACAAGCAATGTCTCAGCAGTCACGTGCACGGAAGAGAAGAAAGGTCCAAAGAAGTGCCCATTTACTATTGGATAAGATAAATGTGACGAATATGTAACTGGAAATTATAAAGTTTTAGAAACCCCGGAGATCGGGGCTCTTTTGCTGAAGCTTTGGACAGTACCTGTCTCAGTTAGTGGGAGAGTCTGCCGGGAGTGAATGCATTAGAGTTTCTTCTCCGGAGATTAATTAAGTGTGTACATGCAGCATATACAGCTTATTAATAAACAACCTTATTATTATTAAGAAGTAGTTTGAGTGGTTTGTCCGGACCTCTGTGATTCAACGAACACGCTCTGTCCAGTGGGAAGTAACTAACCTGAGGAGGGACTGAGGCCCAGTCGGATAGTTTTTCCCCGACACAGCCCAGGTTGCATGCACATAGATGTCCTCTCTCTCCCCTGTCACACGCTTGTCCACTCCTCTTTATCTGTCTCTAAAGCATCTGACACTGGTTGATAATCTGAGGCATATCTCCTACTGTTGCCGCTCCTCCTTCTCTCATCCCTCTCTCTTTCATCCCTCTCCCTGCATCTACATCTCTCTCTCTCTCTCTTTTTCATCCCTCTGCTCGCATCCACATCGATCTGTCATCCTTTTCTCTCTGGCTTTCTATTTCTTTATCTGCCTCTATCACGTAAACATACACACACACACACACACACACACACACACACACACACACACACACACACACACACACACACACACACACACACACACACACACACACACACACACACACACCCACACCGCTCCCATCATCCATTCATCCCATGGTATGTGTGTATTTTCCTCTGGCATCATTTTTGGGTGACTTGACTGTCTCCTCTTTAGTTGTGTATACAACAGGAAGGAACATCAAACAACTCACTTTTATTTTTTTCTTAAATAAATACCTGTCAGTAAGTAAAATCAAGTAAACAAAATCAAATGTTATTTTTTGTGGAACAATGGTGCATGCATCTTGTCTTTTGCAAGCTTGACACTATTTTCTATCTATGTATGTGACATCTCCAATAATCCCCTATTTATTTTCTCTCTCTCTGATCTCTTCTGTTCTGATGCTGATGTAGGCTTGTCCTCAATCCTCTTTGCACTTTATAATACTTTCCATTGTTTACTACATTCACAATATGGACCTGTACAATGGCACATGCAAGTGCATATGCACATGCGAGCACACACAGACACACGACACACATCCTGCATACTGTGTGTGATGGTCAGAAACCTGCATGATGCTCTCGCTCTTAGATAGATACACATTAGAGCACCTATTTGATTATATTCTGTCCCAGGAAACCCCGTGTAAAACGTGTTTTCTAGTTAGATATGATTTAGCATAGAATACCATTAGTTTCTCAAATCTGTTATGCATTTTGTGAGTGAAATAATAGTGAAATCAAATACTTCCTCATATGGGGAACACCATGGAAACCCCCCAAGGATGCCTGAGGTCCCACTTTGGCAACCACTGCTGTTTCCCCTACATTGTTAAACGATCCAACATCAACTGTAACATTAATTGTAACATTTTACATGAAATATTCTGTATTTCTTGTAATTACATCACTGTAATCCTGCATCCTGTATTCTCTTACTTCTCAATAGTATGTGACCAACATGTTAAAAATATGCACATAGATCGAGGAGGGTTGTGTAACACAGAGACAGAAGGCTGCTTGTTTGTGTGTGTGTGTGTGTGTGTGTGTGTGTGTGTGTGTGTGTGTGTGTGTATTTGTATCCGTGTTTTTGAACACTTCGTACAAGAAAACATCCCTTAAAATCCAATCCCCAGTGTGCTGTTGATGAAGGCTGTTGTGATTGGACAAATCTGTAATGAAATTTGTGACTTTGTTGCAGAAGATATTCCCAATAGCGCTCTGTCTGTTCCTTGTAAACAACAAGGAATGTACTCGTTTCAGACATTGTCCCTAGAGTAACTTCCTCAGTAGTGAAACCACATACAGTAGTTAATGAGCCATAGCAGTAAACATCACATGCCTGTACATGTTTTGAAGAAAGCTTACCAAAGGAAGACGAGCACTTCATCGCACATCAAAAACAATCAGGCCACTTTAAGGTGGAAGGCGTAGTGTCAATTTCTGTAACTGTCCTTGACATTCGATGTGATCTGCCAGTGAGGGATGAGGATTTCTTCAGAAACTTGAAGCCAATAATATAAAGCCAGATCTCATCCTGAAGCCTACACGGTCTGAGTACAGTACTAACATTTACCATGTCAGAAAGTTGATTTTGGGAGCAGCCTCAAATGACCTTGAGCTGATTTGTGCTCAGATGTGAACAGACTCTTTATATGCGTGTATGTCCATACACTGATTTGTCTCGTTTGTGTATGTGCATGCATGTACGTGAGTGCAAAAGAAATTCACTGATGCAAGACTCAACCTTAATTCTCTAGTCAGCATCTGTCAGCTATAAGTACAGCAGTGCATTAAACCCTTTTAAAGCAATAGTGACCACCCCTCCCTCCACTTCCACTCTCTCTCCTGGGAAAATGGTGTGACTAATCATGGGCTCCACTGTGGTTTCTGTATCCTCAAGCTCACTTCTCATTTTCTTTTTCTGCAATCCCAGTGTTATGTCATCACAGACTAATTCATAGCGTTAACATTCACACTTATCTCTTGAGTCTCTTCTCACATCTGTTGCTTAGTCTCCTCACACGCCAGTTCACTATAAGTCTCCTTGTTTGCTCTGCCTTTTTAAATGTGGCTGAAGCAAGAAATTGAGCCAGGCGGGACAGAAGGAGATACAGAGAGAGAGATACAGCATTGTCAAACAGCCACAGAGACATGGGAGTAAGACATAGAGGAATAGAGAGGGATGGAGGAGAGAGAGAGAGAGAGCGAGAGAGAGAGAGAGCGAGTGAGCTAGCGGTGGATAATCTGTTGTACTGCATGGCTGAGAGGAAAGTGGAACTGTGTATGTCAGTCTGACCCGTTAGGTTTAATCCTGCCCTGTCTTTATATTCCGGATCTTCACTCTCTAATATTCCCTCTAAATTACAACTACCTCCATGGTAATCCCACACTGCTGTGGCCTACATTACACTTCACCCTGCGTGTGTGTGTGTCTGAGAGTGTGTGATGGAGGCAGACAATTGGAGTGGCAGTGACAGGGAATCATAATGTATATCAGAAATGATACAATCCAATCACACAGAAAGGTGGTCAGAAGTTTAGTGGTTCAGACTTTGAAAGCCTCCTGAATTGCAGAGCCTGAAAAATAATGTTATTTTTCATTTCATGTCAGTTTACATAATCACTACTAGGTTGCTCTCTGGTGGCCAAAGTCTGTATAACATGTGCCCTCAACCCACAGTTCGTCATCATATTTTTAGCAAAATCCTTTCACCCTGCTCCATTGGTTCAGTGGTAGCAGACAAGATGTATTAACCCCATAAAAACACGGGACTGCAACTGGCAGTTGAAAATGCAAAAAGCAATTTGTTGCACTTCCTGATCATGATTACATTTATCTATGTCAAAGGACAAAATGGAGAAATTCCTGGATTCTGGAATTCAGGATATAGTGAAGAAATGATTTCATGGGATTAGCCAGTGGACAAAATTACACATTTGTGATTTCTTTATTAAATGGCTTTATTAAAAAGGCTACAGTTGGACACAAGCACAAATGCTTCTAGGTAACGACAGTGAAGCCATTCAGTACTAAGCAACATATGTTGGCTACATTTAAACAAACATTAATATCAGTTATCAGACAGGTTATACAGCAAAAAGGTCAAACCAGACCATTAGGTAGGTAGGTAGGTACTTTATTAATCCCCGGGGGGAAGTTATTGTGTTACAGCAGCCAGACAGAGTAACACCAAGAAATAAAGAAATAAAACTACAATGGAAAGAATAAAAATAACAATAATGAATAAAAAATATAACAAGCTATATAAGTACAAGTACAAACAATATGTAAATACAGAAATTATGCAAATAGTGCAAAAGTAAAAACACATTTTTAATGTGAAAAAGGGGAAAATTAGTTTCTGTCCATCCAAAATACTATTCACTTTAATTCCAAAGTGATGCCAGTTTTTGTGTGACAAACCTATAGGCCTTAACTGTAATGGCTTCCATTAAATTTGTCATTCATGTAATTAAATACTATAAGAAATACATTTACTGGCCACTTTATTAGGTACACCTATCTAGTACTGCATAGGACCCCCTTTTGCTTCCAGAACAGCCTGAATTTTCCGTGGCATGGATTCAACAAGGTGCCCTTCTGCACACCACTGTAAAGAGCATGTGTGGCCTTTCTGTTAGCTTGAACAAGTCTGCCCATTCTCCCCTGACCTCTCTCATTAACAAGGTGTTTTTGGCCAGAGAACTGCCGCTCACTGGATGTTTTTTGTTTATTGTACCATTCTTTCTAAACTCTAGTGACTGTAGTGCATGGAAATCCCAGGAGGGCAGCTGTTTCTCAGATGCTGGAACCACCACGTTTGGCACCAATAATCACACCACAATCAAAGTCGCTTAGATCCGCATCTTGCCCATTCTAATGTTTGGTCAAACCAAAAAACTAAACCACTTCACCACGTCTGCACGCTTTATATATATTGAGTTGCAGCCACATGGTTCGCTGTTTGGAGGAGCAGGCTATTTGTGTTAATGAGCGGGAATACCTAATGTGGCCGTTGTGTGTATATCTTGCTTGGTTAAAGTTAAATGAAGCCTCAGTATGAATCAAACACAAAGCTGTAAATCCAGTATTTTCCAAAGTTCTACTTTCAATGTTCTATCAGATTTTTCTCTTCTAGTCCTGCATTTTCCACGTCACTGGCTTTGAGACTCGGTTGAAAGGGTGTGGAGGGGTTCTGGTGGTCAGGCAACGGATGGGGTGAACCTGGACAGTTTGGGGACGTTGGAGATGCTGAGCTCACATCTTGACTGCCCGCCCTCTTTGAACGCAATCTCTTACTCTTCCCTGGGACTAACGATATCCCTCCTCCACCCTCCTCTACCAGTCCTTCAAACACTGCCTCGAGGCTCTGTCGTATCCTCACACAAAAGTGGGGGCAGCTGAAGGCGTACAGAATGGGGTTCAAGACTGGGTTCAGGAATGCAAATGTTGTCGCTAAGGTCAGCCCCTTCTCCACTACGGACTGATATGTGGGCCAGTACAGGGACGCCACTTCAACAAGGCACATGATGTGGTAGGGAGCCCAGCACAGTGCAAATGCTGCGATCACTGATGTCACCATCTTGGTGAAGCTCTGAGACAACAGGCCCTGATTGGTCTGGTTAGATGAAGTGGAGGGGAATGAGGAAGTAGGTGTAAGGGGCAGAGTTCGGGTGGAAGCTAGAGGCTTTAGCAAGATGCTTTTAGTTTTTGTGGTTGTAGGGGTAATTGTAGTTCTTGAGGTCCCATCTGTGTTTGCCACTAACAATGCTCCAGTTAGCCTGCTGGCACTCTGCTTCCTTTTCCTACTCCTGTTTCTGAGGCTGAGGCCAAATATGATGTAGCTTCCCACAATCACCACCAGGGGGACCAAGAATGCTAGCAATAGCTTGGAGATGGCTGTTGCTGCCTGCCGCACCTTACAATCCCTCTCAAGTGTGGCTTCAGTGGATGAATACAAGGCAAAATGGTGGTAGCACAATTTCCTCCCATCCAGCTTCACAGTGACTGACCGGAATAAGAAATAAGGAAATGTGTTTATCGCCGCCCACAGCCAACCCAATGCACACACCTTATACGCTGCTGCCACTGACCGATGATTCTGGGTCCACACTGGCTTAGCTACCAGGAGGCAGCGGTCAAGGGAAATGGCAGCCAAAAGGAAGGCAGACACAAACATGTTAAGAAAGAAGATGGAAGCCTGGGCTGAGCAAAGTGGACCACCCAGCTCCCAACTATGGGAGGAGTGGAGGTAGTGGGTGAAGAGGGGAAGCGTTAGCGTGGCCAGGAAGTCGGACAAAGCCAGGTTGAGCACCCAGACAGAGGCCACGGTGCGGCGGCGCAGGCGGAAGCCCACCACCCAGAGGATCAGGGCGTTTTCCAGAATACCCAGGCAGGAGACCAGGCCATGGACGCACACCACCACCAAATCGGCCTTTGTGTTGTTGAGGGAGTGCGCCCGCAGGGTCTGTAGCAGGGGACAGAACAGCTGTCCCTCCGAGGTGCCGGAGGGTGAGGTGACGTTTGACATCAGTGCTCTGAAAGGCAAGAGGAGACTGGTGTTAGGGGAAATGAACTAAGAGTTTGTAGAATTATAATAGGTGGCAGAGAAGCAGAGAAGTAGGAAGAAAGAACAAGAACAGCACAAGGAGAGAGAAGAAGAAAGCAGGAGAGAGACAAACCTGTATATTGAACACAGCTGGTATGAAGACGTGTTACACATGTTCACTGCAAATACATATACATAACAATCAATTAGACCTAGCTATGTGTTGTGCTTTCTACATATTGATGTGTGCAGTAGTTGATCCTATTGTACTGTGTGCACACTCACGTATAGAAGAAAAGAAGAGTACTATTCATCATCATGATGAGTGATGATGATAACGATGATGATATCACTAGCGGACGTGCTCTTGCCTGCAGGCAGCAAACACATCTCCACTCAGCACCCTCCACCCTCTTCACGTCTTATGACTAAGTCAAATGAACAGTTCATCTCCCTGGTTAATCTTCATTGATCACTTACAGATTGATGATGATTGTCAGAATTAAATAAACAAACTCAAGATGAATCACTATCATCAATCTGGTAGTAATTGCAATTGAGAAAGGCCAAGGGCAGCTGTCTTACATACCAGCTGGTAGGTGTGAACCCAAGTCTTCTTGGGTTTTCTTTGTAAAAAGAAAAAACAACATTGAGACTAGATAGACCCCCCCCCCAGACTCTATAATGTCCTGTTTCCCCTCAGTAGTGACAGCATGTCATAGCTTGCTCGTATGGCCGAGCCACATACCAGCTCTTTGCCAACTGCACATGCTTAGGAACTTCATCATCATCATCATCATCTATCATCGCTTATCCTGTTATTATCCAATACGACACCTACATGTCAATGTCAGGGTGTCGAGTAACACCGTGACTTTGTGCTACGTCTCCTTAAGAATATGTACGTGTTCACGTGTGTATGGGGACAAGCTATTTACCCCTCCCTGATCGACACATACACGTACACACACACAACTATGACGCACACACACACTTAGTCATAAGACTTGATGCCGATTCCTAGACAAAATAAATACAGTGCGATGTCTGCACATGAGTACCCAGACCTCAAGTGGGAGCAAGCACTCTTGTGATGCAACACTGATGTAATCACTTTCATGCTCCCACTGGGGAGTTTCTTCAATAACAGAGTGGTCTTCTTTCAGCTGTTTATAGTACAGGTGTGAGTTAAATTAATATGTGGCTTGCATGTAGTATAGTCATTAATCAGTAGCTGTGGATTATTACAAAGTAATTGCAGTTTATTTTGAGGGATGGCTGCCTCGGTGTATCTTTAACATAGGTTCTGCCTATTACATTAAAAAGAACTTGACCGACAGATGTTTACTGTTATAAATACTGTTATAAATAACGCTGAGGTCTATAGCAAACTATTAAACCTGCAAGGTTTATCAGAGAGTGCAGCTAAATATTTTCATCATCACACTTCCTCTTTTGATCCTTTTGATCCTGAAATTTGATCAAATTTCTACCCACCTCGAGTTCTCCCATTGTATTATGGTTCGACTGTTACGACTTTTTCTTTTGGCAGTCTATAAGTGTATAAAAGTGAGCCAACAATTCATGTAATTAAGTGTTTTATGTTGTTGAAGAGTTGATATTAATTGTTGCTCTGGTGTTTGGATGCTTTTGACATTTGGTATACGTTTAAATACTCGTGCTGCTACCTTTGTTTAAATTCCATGAAAAATGTCCATGCTATCATAACTTTAGGTTATTTGCATAACCCCGGTTCTATGAGTAATATGAGTGAGATGTCTCACTATGGAATGCACGCCTCGCTGCAGCCCTCAGAAGCATTAATCTCATTACGCCAATCCTGATTGGCTGGTGAACATGTCCGTCCGCCTCAGGTAGTAGTAAATAGCTCATGCGGACGGTACCACGTCATTCAAGATAAGCACCTCTTCTCACTCGCCCAAGCAAGAAGGGTTGTCTGGTGAGGCATCTCACTCCTAAAGTTCTCTTTCATAATATTTCGTTCGATGTCTCACTATGGGATGTGGTTGCTCCCGTATTGCCAGACAAGCTTATCCAGCGTCCACCAACCCACAGGGAAAGTTCTCCGTTCTAATCAGGACAGCAAAACCGCACGTGCCACGCACGGAGCGGAGACGTCCAGCCTATAGAAGGTGAACGAACGTGAGAGGCGAGGACCAACTCGCCGCAGCACAGATGTCCTGAACAGAAACTCCCCTGAATAAGGCCCAGGATGCGGCCAAGCCCCGAGTCGAGTGCGCTCGCAGGCCCATAGGTGGCTGCAAACCCCGACTCGTATAGGCCAAAGCAATTGCCTCCACCACCCAGTGGGATAGGCGTTGCTTAGGGATAGGTTTTCCTCTATGAGGATTAGCCCAGGAGACGAACAGCTGATCGCTCCTCCTGAAACCCCTCGTCCTCTCCATGTAAGTGCGCACTGCACGGACTGGACATAACGCATGCGACCGCTGCTCTCCTGGTGAGGCAGCAAAGGCCACAAGGTCAATTGGAGAACATGAGCCTACCACCTTAGGCACAAAAGCCGGGTTGGGCCTCAAAATCAACCTTACATCCCCCGGGAAGAGCTGAGCGCATGACGGATGCACCAAAAGTGCATGGATGTCACTAACCGGCCGTTTTTGTGACACCACCCCTCAAACACTCTCCACTTACAGTCATACAAAGACCTAGTGGAGGAGGCCCGAGCACTTTGTATAGTGGAAATCACACGCTGTGAGAGTCCCACAGCCGACAGATTGAGCCACTCAGGGGCCAAGCCCACAGTGCCAGGCGTTCCGGGTGCGGGTGGAAGACCGTCCCTCCCCCCTGCGATAGCAGGTCCCTGCGCAGCGGGAGCTGCCAGGGCTGAGCGCACAGTAACAGATATATCTCCGCCAGCCAATGCATCGCAGGCCAATGCGGAGCTATCAAAACCAGCGCGTGGCCGTGCTCCCTCACTCTGGACAGAGTGGGGGGTATCAAGGCCAGGGGAGGGAACGCGTAAAGAAGCTTGTGCGGCCAGGCGTACGCTAGTGCGTCTACGCCGAGGGGAGCATTCATGCCACGGAGAGAGTAAAACAGCGCGCACTGCGCGTTTTCTCTTGACACGAACAGATCCACCGTGGCCCGACCGTATCGGGCCCATATCTGTTCCACAATCTCCGGGTGCAGAGCCCACTCCCCGTATACCGGCGCGCCATGAGCGCGCGACCTCATCCAGCAGCTCTGGGAAGACGGGGAGAAGTTGCTTCGTCGCGCTCTTGGCCAAGGGCAATTTCTTCCCCTTGTAGCGAGATCTGGTGGTCTCGGCTACGACAGCGGGCCAGGGGATGCCCAGTCGGGCAGCAGCGCGTTTGCACACGTCGAGCATGTCCAAGCTGGGGAGGGGAGAAGCTGGTGCGCTACTCTCACCTCCATCCTGAGAGGCGACGGAGGCCGCGGGCTGCGCAGCCCGGGCCGGAGTGATGAAGACGTCGTCCTCTTCTTTATCCTCTGATATGAGGAGTTCCGAGGCGACATCTCCATCGTCCCCATAGTCCAGTTCCAGGACGTCTTCCTCCTGCGGGGGATCCGCGGCTAGCTCCAGCTGGGAGCCCCAGCTGGCGCTAGCCTCCGGTGTCGCCACCGCAGCGACCCCCATCTCCTCACCGCCTTCGGCAGCGCCGTCGGGAGGGAGAAAGGGGTCAAGTCCAGACAAGCTAGCCTGGCGGGCTAGCCGTCTGCGGAGACTTTTGACTGTGAACACCGCACAGTGTTGGCACGAACCGGGGACGTCGATAGCTAGCCGGGCGTGTTGCAGCCCCAGGCAGCACGAGCAGACCTGGTGTGGATCCTTACTCGCTATCTTGTTCCCACAGCGACAGGGACGGGCCCCGAAGTCTCCGTACCCTGTGGTGTGAGGGGTTCTAGCCTCCATTCCTCGCGAGCTGGTGTGCAGGCAGGGAGTCGAGGCAGTTAGCTGGTGTGCTAACTGTGAAGAAAAACGAGAATTGGCTGGTGTGCCAATGCTCGGTGCTCAACGTGCTGTGGTGGGGCGTCGAGGACAGTGCTAACCAGGCCGTGGAGGGCGGGGAAAGCACTGAATTCGATCTGGTGTGACCGACGAAGCAGAAGAATGTCCAAAGCTAGTAGCGCCCGGCGACAGAAGCTAAATAAGATCTGTCTGTGGACAGTTCAGCTAGCCAGCCCTGGACGCGAGATATGCTCCGAGTGAGAAGAGGTGTTTGAATGACGTGGTACCGTCCGCATGAGCTATTTAAGGTAGGTGGGACTACCTGAAGCGGACGGACACGTTCACCAGCCAATCAGGATTGGCGTAATGAGATTAATGCTTCTGAGGGCTGCAGCGAGGCGTGCATCCCATAGTGAGACATCGAACTAAATATTATGAAAGAGAACTATTCCTGTTCTTATAACAGCTCTATTGTTAATACTGTTAAATAATTAGTATTCAGGTTGTGCTGAACAACAGAATAATGTAATTTGAAGTTTTTTGGAAGTATCATTCTGTACCTTTATTATACTACTACCTACTATGGTTGTGGTACAGTATCAGCACCCTTTGTTTTCAATTGAAATACCAAATATGTTTGAGTGCCTCATTATCATGCTTGTATTATACAATACCAAACTGAAGTGTGAACAAATCAAAATAGAAAAACATGACAGACTTTGTAATATTAATGATAGTAATAATGATAACACATCTTAATGAAGTTATAAAGTGCTGTACAAAACTGACCTAAATTAACAGCTTTAATAAGGGGAAAGTGTCCACTCAGCAGAGCACAAGACCATGAAAAGTCAAAATGATCATAACATGCAATGACATGGATACTGCAATAATGCTAGTTCATCAGGCACACACAGAGGCTGTGGATATAAAGGTCTTGCTGAAGTGATCACAGCTACATTCTTCCTTTGCTGCTGTGAACTGTCAGTTCCTTTATAAAACGAGGTGGCACTCACCAACTTGTTAGGTTGCATTCAACAGAGAAAAAGCCTTTCGGTCCAAATTCCTGTTTCCCTTCCTCCTTCTCTTACTGTCACTGACACGCATTCCTTTGGTACTATAACTTTCTACACCTCTCTCTACTCTTTTGGAGACACTGATAGACACCCCCCCCAACCCCTCCCTTTGTCCTGCCCATTTGGTGATAAGCAGGCTGATGTGTAAGCATGTGTGTGAGAATGCGTTGCAGGTGAATGGTCTTGAAAACGGAAAGAAGCAGGGAGACAGAATATGGAAACAGAGAATGAAATATGATATGTGTAAATAAAGGCTCTGATTGCATTTCAGCGTCTGTCATACGTGACAAAACATCACTCCAAATCCACACTTGTACAAACTTGTACAAACTTGTTCCCATAACACCCATAATTTTTATTTAATTTAATTTTCACAAATCCTGTGAAATTCTGACATCCACTGTGGCATTTTTGGAAATAAATATAGCTGTCCTTTTATGTGTTTTATCCATAAGGATAGAAAATTAACATCACTTGGCAGTTAAAATTGGTTTGCTTTTAGTTTGCAAACATCTGTCACCATCTAGTGGTAGACAGAGTGAACTCCATTCTAAACAGATTAATTTCCCCCGTTTTCTCCATTAATGTGCCACTATTGTGCTTTAACGCAGAGAGATCAAAGAAGTTGAGCAATCACAGAACAGAAAGTGTCAAAATTGGCCACAAAGTTGACATTTTTATGAACAATAATAATGTCTTTGATACATTTCAGTCAGGTTTTAGAGATCTTCACTGCACAGAAACTGCCCTAGTTAAAGTTACCAATGACCTGCTGATGCTGCTGACTAGATCTTACTGGGCTGGCATCACTGATGTCGCCTTAATGGTTCCAATCACATCTGATCTGGCCAATAGAACTTTCTGTGTTGTGTCTGTGTTGAATCGTCTTCCTCAGCTCATCTTTCACGTGGTGTCTCTCCAGTTCTGTTTTCATTGTATATGCTTCCCCTTGATCATATCATATCATTCTCAGTATTTCCTTCCATTGCTGTGCAGATGATAAGACTATGTGAATCTGACAGCTTAACCCACATTAACTCTCAGATATCAAGTGCTGGATGTCCAAAAATGTACTCCATTAAAACAAAAAATTGTTCACCTGATTCCATCAAGCTGCTTCAGGGTTGTCTCGGTGGTCTGTCCCCCTATGTAAAGCCTGCTGCTAGAAATCTGGGTGTAACATTTGCATCCGACCTCTGCCTTGAGAACCAAATTAAGAGGGGGATTCAGTCCTGCTTCCCCTAATTGAAAAACCTTTCCAAAATGTATCCTTTTCCGACCTTGAGAAAGTTAGCCATGCCTTCATCCCATCTCGTCTAAATTACTGTAACTCCCTCTACTCTGGTCTGAGCCGGAATTCGCTGTATCACCTGCAAATTAGTGCAACATGCAGCTGCTGGAATTTTAAACATATCCAAAATAAAATTAAAAATAAAATCACTGTGCAGAAGGAATAAAAGTTGTAGTTTTTAGTCTGGACTTGAAAGTAGTTATTGTGGGAGCAAGTCTCAGTTGTTCTGGAAGTTGTTCCACCTATTTGTTGCATAGTAACTAAACAGCTGAGATCGTATTATATCCATTTTAGCGTCCCTGCACTGGTTGCCTGTAGGTACATTTTAGAATTGATTTTAAGATTTTACTGATAACTTTTAAGGCACTGCATGGTCTGGCGCCAAGCTACATATCAGACCTTTTACCCCCTTATGAGCTAGTGTGCAGCCTCAGAGCCTCAGATCCTCAGTGAGGATGCGTTCCTCATTGTTCCAAAGTCCAGGCTGAAGACGAAAGGTGACCAGACTTTTGCCGCCAGAGCCCCGATGAACAAACATTTTTATAATTGCCACTTTTATGTTAGTTGTTTTTATCTTGCATTCATTTGTTATTCTTGCTTTTTTAATTTCCTTGTTTTTATGCACCTTCATTTTATTTGTTGAATTTTATTTTGTACTATGATATTTTACCTTTTGAATGCTGTCATCACTTTGTAACATTTGTTTTGAAAAGCGCTATACAAATAAAGTTTATTATTATTATCATACTTAATTTCCATTATGTATTAGACTGTGATTGTGAGTTTACAAAACATCAGGGAGACCTATTCTTTCCATGAAATTGACTGCCTGTGTGAATATGGGTGAAGTTACAATCACTTGCTTATTTTTATCAACTAAATCCTCAGTCATGAAGAGATGTAGATGAAGGCACGTTTACAGGCTAGACAAGGATTGTAAACCTTGAGACATTTGAGACATGGACTGTGTCAAGCAGGGTGCAGCTCCATGTTAGGACTAGATTGTTGGGTTCCTAATATTTTGCGTGTATATACCCAGTATATATCCAGTGCACACAGGGAGGTTTATCCACAGATATCGTAGTCCTCTTCTCCTCTTCCCTTGTTGCTCTCCTTCTCTCACACTCCTTTGCTCTTCCCTTTTTTCACCGCGCTTTCCCCCACTTCCTTTTTTTTTGCTGTCCGCCTCTCTTTTCTTTTCTTTCCTCATCATGTTTTTTCCCCTCTTCCTGCTCATTCCCATATCCCACTCCCTGTAAGTAACCCCAAGTACTATTCTTATCAAAACTCAAAACATGACTTAAAGTGAATTAAAGCATGTAACTCAAAGTCTACATTCTGCACACACACACACACACACACACACACACACACACACACACACACACACACACACACACACACACACACACACACACACACACCAGGTATTCGCTCTTCTGTCTCCACCTGTTCTGCCCCTCCCTATCTGAGTGTACTGTATATATTCAGGGTCTTGTCTGTCAGACTTCTCAGAGTATCGTTGGGAGAGAATTGAATTTCATCAGTAAAGTAACGACAAGGTAAGATGGTATTTCAGACTCATCTTATTGTTAATGAATGAAGTACTAAAGCAATAATTAAATTAAAATAATTGGTGGACTTATCAATCAATTAATAATAATAAATATACTTTTAAATCACACTTAATACATAAATTAAGCAGCATATTTTATTTTGAATGTTTACTTTGTATCTGCATATATATACACTACCGCTCAAAAAGTTTGGGTCTCCAACATGTCTTGCCCTCCCTTTTGAGTGTACTCACTACTATATTCATTTTCAATTCAGAGATGTTGGGAGAAATTTGAATTTCTTTTCAACTAAATAATGGGCAATTGTAAGAGTGTGATGTCTCAGATTCTAATATTGAAGTGTTAAATGAAGAAGTTACAGACCTAAAATTGTAAACACAGAATGACAGAATGGTTTCTTAGGAACCAAATAATGGTTTACTAGTAACATTCAAAGATGGTTGGGCTTTGCATATTATTTATATACTTTGAGAAACAACTTCAATACATTTAACACAACTGATTATTTTGATATGTATAATTTGTATTGCATATAATCATTACTTAAACCTAAAAATTCTGTTTTCCATGAAACTCCCACTGTTTAATTCTAATTTTGAAAATGAATGAAAATACAATAGAAAGATTTTTGCTTTTCAACCTGGCAATATTTGCGACCAGTATTCTGACTCTTTCACGCAAAATAGTTTAAATTGTGTCTGGTCCTTTGTGCTATTGACCAGTGACGATTGTATAGCAACAGTTTTCGTTTAAGGATGGTACTTTTTGTTAGTTCTTGAACCAACTCCACTTTGACAAATAAGATCTGATCTTCAATTATAATTAATCTTACTATCAATAAGGACAAATCATGTCATCAATGCTGAGGCATCACTCTACTGGCCTTGGCTCTATCAGGCTGCACCATGGCCTTTGACCCCATCGCGGCAGCTCGTCCACTCATACCACCATTACGAGAACTGCTCTACTTCAAAAAGTTACAGAGACATGTCGGGTGGTGCTGGAGCCTTAGGTGAAGAGTTCAATCCCACGGTAGGCAGGAAGCACACACTTGCACACAACACAATTGTGTACACACACACACACACACACACACACACACACACACACACACACACACACACCCCACACACACACACACACACACACACACACACACACAAATACATATGAACCTAGAAATACACAAATCCTACTTGGCAGGACAGAAACTCGATATGAGATAGATATAAAGTGTAAGATAGTCAGAAAGAGAGGAATATCTGCTAATGTCCCTTTGTGGTTTATTCTGAGCCATTTCTTTGTAAGGGAGAGCAGTCTCTCCACTCTCTTCTTTTTTTTGTTTGTTTAGTAAGACAGTGGTAGGGATGAGAGCAAGACAGAGTAGTGGACAACATTTCAATAAAACAAGTCAGGCATTCTTCAGACAGACTTTCCTCATTGTGTTTGTGTGTGTACCTAATATTAGTGTCCTCTTACCACTCTTCATTGCCTCTTACTGGAACTCTAACCTCTAGCCTTTGACCTTTGACCCCAGGGTGACTCTTATGAGGAGCTGGTCCAGGCCTGTCTCGGTCCCACAGCAACTGGAGATGTATCGGCTGCCAAGTTCCGATCAGCGATCCAAGACATTAACTCCCAGCACGGACTGGTAGACCGTGACTTCATCAACAGGTGGGATTGTGTATTAGTGATGGTAAAACTACACTAGATGATATGGGATTGATTGTGTTGCAACGCTGGACAAATGTAAATAATTGACTGACAATAGGCCAATTAATCACCTGTAAAAAATGTTCATGATTTCAGTGCTCCACATCACTTCAACTCAGAGGCCTTCCTGCAGGGACGGGGCCTCATCACAGAGGGTGTGGCCAGCATCAAGGCTAACCTCCGCAATGAGAACTTCCAGGCCGCTAGGGAAATACTGGGCAGAGTCCTCCATACCCTACAGGTGAGAGGGCTGGAAGGAGACAGCTGAGGATAGAGAGATTGAAACAAAAAAATGGGGGAGCAGATGGAATAAGAATAGGGGGATAGAAAGGATTTGAAAAAGAACAAGATGTTTTAACATGACTGAGAGGGAGCAGGGAAGGAGGGGAAGAGTGATGATGAATGATGATCCTGAATATGAAACTAAAAGGATGTGTGTGTGTGTGTGTGTGCACTGTCAGGACTTCTACAGCCACAGTAACTGGGTGGAGCTGGGATACACAGAGCCATACATCAACCTCATACGCCCAGACCTTCCTCTGGAAAACATGGCAGGTGAGAGAGAGAGAGAGAGAGAGAGAGAGAGAGAGAGAGAGAGAGAGAGAGAGAGAGAGAGAGATTGTCTGTCCATCCTCTTCATGCAACAGAGCGAATGTTCTTTGATGTGTGATGAAGTGACCACCTAACATTTACAGTAATTATTATGGGAGACTTTGATGTTTTCCAGGCAGTCTAAAGGCCAGAGTATTTGTGCATGTGTGTATGTGAATGTATGTGTCATTGATAAACAAGTAGATAATATCACGGTTGGGTAAGACTCCACCAGCATATCTAAGAAACAAAGAGCGGCATGTGTGTATGCAGGTGCACATGTACATGTGGGTTTCTGTCTGCATAGGATCCCTGTGTTGCTCTCTGAATGTTATAAAAAGGCGATGCAAGCTTTAAACATGATCTGAAACAAGTTTTGTCTTTAATTGAGTTTATTGTTTACTCGGCCATTTTCATTTTGCTTGTGTAGAGGTTGACACTGCCACCTGTAGCGACTGTCCCGGTGGGACTTGCCCCAACCAAATCCTTCCCAAAATACTGAGAGAGAAGAAACTCACCTCAGGCTACATGGGAAACTCTGCTGCCAAGCCTCCAGGTCAGTGATGTAACTATAACACTATAAAATACTTGACAACCAAAGTTCAAACAAACCACACTCAAATATGTACACACATATTCAACCACATCCACAACCTCAATAAGCACGCCTGGATCACCACTTCAGATAGGTTAGGCAATTGATATTAAACATTGCTAGGGTACAAGGGCAAATTCAAATTCACAATGAATCCACACACAAATACAGGGCTTTCTGTCAGGGACGAGCAGGTGAAGGGATGGTGGGGGGTGCAGAGGCTGGGCTGGATGGAGCTGGGGCAGGCAGGTGAGGCAGGAGCGAGGAAAACAGGCAGGCTGGTGGGTAGTGGGAGGAGACACAGGACGAGCTCAGGGCTTGGGAGAGAAATGATGGTATCGTCAAAAGGATACCACAGTGAATTAATTCAAATCACTGGAACAGTATAGGCCAGAGAAAACTTTCAACAGTATTTAGCAGACAATCTTTTCCAAAGATGGTTGGAAGAAACCACTATAATATGCTGGCTGATCCTTCATAGTGGCAAGATGTGGAGGAGAAGCAGGGCTGGGAAAAAGGATAAATACTACCCACATTTAAACCCAATGAGAGACAAGCATACCCGGGGGAAGGGTCAGGGAAATGGTTTTCAGGGCTGGTAAGACGAGATACTTTAATTGTGCCCTGACATCACAATGCCTCCTATATACCTTGAGTACTTTCAGTACAACTTAAACATAAATAGCAGTTTTAATATATGTCAAAAAAATGGACCACGTCATAGCCAGTTCTGCCTTGCCATAAAGCATCCATTGGAGGTCAAGCTGACCGACCACAGACATCCTCCTTCCTCAACAAGATACTCGAATCAAACCAGTGCCTGTGCACAAGGTGCAATAATGCACCAACTTTTATTAAACCAGACCAAGTAGTGAAGCAATAACCGGGAGCGCTAGAGGAAAAGACTTCCTGGGTACAATTTTTTTCCTCTCACAAAAATACAGTACACTGACGTGTTGTTGTGGTGAGTTAAGAAAAAACGATATAAATACGAGTTGAGTAGTTTGTAAACATTTGACATAACCCCGCTGCTGCAGAAATGTACAAAGATATTTGCCCTGAGTCGTATTGTCAAGAGTTTCAAAAGACAACATTAGATATTAGCAAAAACTGCCGCCATTGAATATTTTTCACTCACATTTCTCCTCTCACAGAAATGAATTGGGCCAATCCACCTCTCATCCAGTGATGGTCGCTCGTTTCGTGTTATTGACACCACGGGCAGTATGGCAGATGACATTGAAGAGGCCAGGAGAGTTGTTTATGAAATCATTGACAGCAAAAGAGGAACACAGGATGAGCCGTCCGAGTACATCCTCGTCCCCTTCAATGACCCTGGTATGACCTCTTGTACCCTACTGATCATTACACTTGTCACACGTTACATTATACCGGCAGCGTGATGATATCATAGAATATTTCTTTCACAGAACAGAATGCTTGACTGTACATATGCTATTCTGGTCCTGAACTATAATCTAACTGAGACTAGATTTAGTGCTCTATGGTGCAGATCTGCATTGAGACACAGCTTTGGTTCAGCAGAGTGAAAAATGATCAAAGAAGAAATACTATGTTGTGTCTAAATCTAACTCAAAAATGATTTGTCATGATGATCAATCACTTGTCTGTTTATGTGTAGACTTTGGACCCATGGTAAGGACAACAGATCCTAATGAAATGAAACAAGCAATCTCTAAGCTCACGTGCAACAGGAGGTAGATATGCCCGTGAGATGTGCCTGTCAGGGCTCCAGGTACTGTGACTGATCTTAATATCCAATCAGAATTTGGATATTGATTGAATGGGTCACCATTCTCCAACCAACACATTTACAGATTCTTTAAAGATTGCGATGATTCAAAATGAACTGAGCAAGGTTATTCATCTGGCTCTCTTTGTCTAGATGGCTCTAATGGGTGCCCCTTCGTACTCCTACATTTATGTGTTCACTGATGCTGGACCCAAAGACTTCTATCTGAAGGACACCATTAATGCTCTTATCAGGCACACCAAGTCAACGGTAATTAAATCATATCTCTGGCTCTATTTATGTTACATGTTGACCTCCCCCCTATCCACCCTTCCTCAACACATTTACAACCTACCTCGTTTCCACTTTGTTTCTCACGTCGTTCCTCCACGCCCTACTCTCGCTACAGGTGTCATACTTCCTAACAGGGTCAAGCAGGCAGGCGCCGTCGTTCCCTCGCCACTCTCCCCCTTTGATGCCTACAAGGAGCTAGCTCAGGCCTCTGGGGGCCAGGCAATTGAGGTGAGCAAGAGGAAACTGTCCGAGGCCACAGACGTCATCCTTGACAGCTCCACCTCAGCCCTGGTAAGGCCACACAGTTCTTAGGACAGCAAGACCTATCCATCAATCATTCTCTCTCTCACTTTTTTCTGTCACAGTGCTTATTAAGTGGTTCCACCAGAAGATATTGAACCTTTCAGTGGTAAATCCCCCCCCCTTCCTCAGGTGACGATTCTTCAGCGAGCTAGGAACCCTGGGAAGCAAGAGACCTTCCCCTTCATGTTGGATGAGTCTCTGAAAAACATAACTCTCTACATCACAGGGAACCTCCATTAGTTTCACACTGACCAACCCTGCAGGTAAGGACAGGGACATCCTTCATCTTCAACCAAGAACAACTCTTTCCTCAGAACCTCTGATTAACTTATCATCACACAAGTGAACCAGCCTCACTTGTTTGTGTCCATTATTTATGTAGTTTGCTACAGTGCATGTTAACACTTAAGGTCGCTGAGTGTTATTTTGTGGATGAGGTGAGTTACGGCGTTGCATCGTCGTAAGCTACTGCAGGGTTCTAAATAGTGAGCACACATACCTATATGTCATCGTCATATATCTGTATGACTAACCACATATGCTGTCTACCCCCAGGTGTGAGCCAGAGTGACAAAGAGGCTAGTGGTAAGCTGGGAACCATTCAGGCTGTAGGCAACTTGAGGAGAATTCGTGTCCATGCTGACAAGCAGATAGGAACCTGGCAGATCAACATCAACTTGAACAAAGCCTACACACTCAAAGTCACAGGTCAGATATCCACCTGTCTGCGCTCTCTCTCTCACTGTTATCTATCTGTTAGTTGCATGTCGATGTAGAGATTTAGGTATTTTATTTTCATTCTGGCCCATTTGCAACTCTTGTCGAATCAGTAAAATATTTCTTATTGAAGTTTCTTCCCACAGCCTTCTGTGCTATTCAAACTGGGAGAGGCAGGCGGATGCTGCGTCTAGTGTGAAAATAGTTTGATTAACACAACTATTGGTAGCAAAATCAGCTTTTAAGTGAAGATTGTTCATTGAGCACTTCTTTATGTATGTCTCTGTGTATATGTGTATGTGTGTGTTTTTCCAGGCCAGAGTACCATCACCTTTATCTACGACTTTGTGAAGGCCTTCCAGGGACCTCATCCAGGTTACGCAGTAATCAGTGGCCACCCACAAACAGGTGCGTGCAATAAAGCTATTCACATAAAGTCATATCAATTTCACAACAGTATCAAGTCATTTACTGTAAATCATAAAAAAATGGTATCTAAAATGATCCGATGCGTACTCTTAATAATAAAATAAAATAATAAATAAAATAATCATGTCTCCCTATCGCCCTACTTCACTTTGGTCTCCTCCTGCAAACCCAGGCCAACCTGCCACCCTGTTGCTATCAGTATTGGGTAGGAAGGGTCCGTCCTCTGTGATTATTGGTGAGGTTGGCTTGGTGACCCCGTCTGGTTCCGAGGCTTTCAGCAACGGCACGGCAACTGACATGGGCAACGGAGACACCCTGGTTTCTGTTGCTGAGGTCCCTGAGGGGGAGTTTTTGGTCATGCTGAAAGGAACTGACACGCTGTCAAACAACCAGTTCCAGAGGCAGTCCACCACCCAGATGTCAGTTTCCAACGTGAACATCAAGGTCAGTCTCTTCACTTCCTGTGTATACATGTCAAACGTGATTCTTAAGATCTATTCACACAGTTGAATATAATTTCCAAAATTGGATGGTCCACATGGGACATGCGTAGTAGGTTTACACACTACAAGATTGTTCATAGATATTACTGGACCCCAGTTAGACTACATATGGGCCTGACTCAAAGCAATTTATGCTGGAAATGCAACACCGAGATTGGTATCTTTCCTCCATGCTATGTAGGAAGATCCCACATAGCATCCCATATATCCCCTGGTACTTCCTTTTTGGAGGGAGGTTCTACAGACAACTGAAGAATGGCTGGGCCAGCCTATACCGGTATCTCCCCAGCTCTGCCTATTAGAAGATGGCACGATACGACCAGTAGGGGTCGTATCGTTTGGCCTGGCCTTGGTTGGATTTATTACTGCAGCTGGACTGATCCTTCGCAATTGGAAGAGCAATGGTGAACCCAAATATTCTGACTGGCTCAAATATTGAGACAAGAACATTAGATTTTTCTAGAAGGATATTCCTCTCCTTCACCTCTATTTCCTTCCCTACTTTTTCTCTCCCTTTTCTTTCCTCAGGCTGTGGTAGACAGCAGTGTGGAGCCAGGGAAAGCCTTTTCTCTCCCCTTCAGTGTCATGACCCAGGGCTCTGGAGGCACATACACCATCAACGCCAGGAACGACAGAGGTTTCCTCATGTCCTTTCCAACCAGGTGAGGAGAGCTAGCTCAATGCATATTTCCTTTAGTAGATGTACTTAGCAATACGTGACACTAAATCTTAAAATTTCAGACTTGATGATCTTTACTCCTGCCTTGTCTCACATTACTGGATTAGTTTCTGCATTACACAAATACAAATTAAACTAACAAATGTGTGAATTGCAAACAATAACAGTTCCTGTGACCTCGTTCAGTTAAAACATCAAAATATTAAACAGGTTTTCTAACAGCTGTCTAAAATGTCTTCCTATCTCTCTCTCATTATGTGACAGTCTCATGTTGACAACCGGTCAATATACTAACGCTACTTTGACAATCACACCGCCCGCCAACACATCATCAGGCACTGACGCCACTCTGACTATTGAAGCCAAGTCGTCCAGCCATGCTGACTCCAATTACGCCGTCCTAAAACTCTCTGTTGTTACCAAGGTAACCTTACAGATTCTGGAACACACCTGGTAGGAATGAAACAATGATGAATGAAAACCTGAGAGCTGTGACTTAGACACTCTTACCAAAGAAAGTATGGATCTCAATCGTCATTTCATGTTAAAATTTCATGCATTATTGTAACTGACGCACAACTCTTTCCCTGCCCTTTGTCTTTCCTCTCTCCAGATTACAGATTTTGTTCAGCCATTGTGCACAGTGGTTAGTGTACTAGCTGATAGTTGTCCTGAAGATGTGTCTCAGTGTGACCCTTTCCAGTGGGAGCTTTCGGCCAACCTCACCGACGGTAATGGCACTGGCATAGAGAGAATTACCCTGCGCCAGGGTAATGGAACCCTCTCACACACTTCCCTGAGTACTGCCATCGTTAAGGCAACCTACAACGCCTCCTGCTGCTCACAGATAGTCGAGTTTACAGCTGTCGATAAAGTTGGCAATGTGGGCAAGTGCTACCATTCCATTGTTCGTTCCGGTGGCCCTCCTGCCTTGACCCTCTCCCTACCACTGTGGTTGTGTCTGTTGGCATCTGCCTTCATGGCCAGGCCTTGAAGGACATACAGATTAGATTGCTTGATATTGTATGAATGTCTTTACTCTACTTCAGATAGGCCTGCACAATTCATTGTACATAATCGTATATTGCATTTTTATGTTTCCAATCAAAGTGTGTTACATTTGTTACAATTTAAATTCCCTTGAATCTTAAACAAAGACATTGTTTAGTTCCTAATATACTTCCTGGATCATCGTCATGCAGCCCGAGCTTCAGAGATTGGAGACAACAATCCACCATTCCACCTTTATGATGTAAATGACATTTTTGGAAATTTATTTCAAACAGTACACCTGTAATAAATGCTTAAAATAGGTTAAGATCTGGAATGGGACTTCAGCAATCAAGGTGTACGCCACACAAGTTATAAAAGTAGAAAAGGTATTCCAGTTTATTTTCTTTGGTACACTTTAAAATATGGGCAGTCAAGGAGACCATAGGCCACTGTTGCACAATGAAATGCCTGGCACAGCTACGCCATACAATTAGAAGACACTAAGCCTACAAGCAAAAACACTGCAAAATATTGCACCCCACAAAGGCACTGCACACTCAATGTAGGAATATAATCCTAATACAAGAACTCACAGCACACAAGAGCAGTGGTATTCACAGCAACCCAGTCTAACACACGTGAAAAGGGCAGTAGGAGGGCTAGTAGGCTATACGTGCTTCAGGGCCATGGTTATAAATCTACCCACTCAATTTGTACAGGCAATAAATTCAACACAATACACCAACAATAGAGGAAATAAAACAGCCTACGACATACAGCGCAGCCCTCTCGTTCTAAAGATGCGTTTCTATCCTATATACGGGAGCGCTGAGGAGAACAAAGAAGAGCATAGAAAAGGGGCGTCACCAGAAATCTGTGCGAGCTGGAACATATGCGCCTGTAGGATAACGATAGACTTATCCCCACTATGCCAATACCAGGAAAATTTAGCTGCACATTAATACAATCTTAAAACACTTAGGAATATAAAACCAATACTCAGGCCGATCACGGTGCGTGTCCCAATTCGCACAGTCTCACAGAAAACGGGTCGCCACTGAAGCGGCTGAACTGCGTGCTTTTTAAAGGGACAGCCGTCTTGCCGGCCACTCGTTCATTGGTGCAGCAGGAGGCTCGGCAGCGGACGACGCGTTCATTGGTTGCATTGCAGCCTGCCAATTCCCAAGGCGGCGACACACCCACTTCCTCATTAGAACAGGTACTCGGTCATATCCCAAAAGTAAGAGAGAACGGCATGATTAATAATTATACAACTAAAGCAAATAAACAATATCACACCCATTACACACCTTTCCTATTCGGTACTGACAGAATCCATGACACCAAATTCACAAACTCTGTCTTCTGGCATACATTGAGTGAACATTTGCTAATCAATTCTACTGATTTTAATCCAGGTAGGCAAGTGCACAATTCAAGATGATTAAACTTAACAACCAGGAAGATTAATTTTAGTGCACAGGCATGGTTATCCTCTTGATAGATCAAATATTCTGGTAAAGGCTGAGAGGCTGGATTTTTTTCCATTAATTAGTCGAGTGTGAAAAAAAAAAAAAAAATGGAGAGCAGGAATAACGCAGGTACTTTACCTCCCTGTCCTTTATATACTTGCTATCCCGGGGCCGCAACGGACATAGACACAAGCAGGATGAGGAGAGTACATGGACAGGCAGGCCGCTTTATTTGTACACAAAAGCATCTAACTCACCGGTCTTGACGGCCGCTTTCTGGCTCTTCTCTCTCGGCCGGCGAACATCCCATCCGTCCCGCCAGATCAGCAGCACCAAAGCTGCCAAGTCTTAGAACGCTTTCCAGCTTATAAATATTTTGCTTTAGCAGTGTCTGCAGTTCCAGTATGCACCAAAGTGGGGGTGTTTTCAGTTGTTATTAATGTTCATCAGATATATAATTTTTAAACAGAAGAAGAATAAGTGCATTTTTTCATTTCCTTGTTTTTATGCACATTCATTTTATTTGTTGAATTGTATTTTGTACTATGATATTATGCCTTCTGAATGCTGTCATCACTTTGTAAAGCACTATACAAATAAAGTTTGTTATTATTATCATTCTTAATTTCCATTATGTATTAGACTGTGACTGTGAGTTTACAAAACATCAGGGAGACGTAATCTTTCCATGAAATTGACTGCCTGTGTGAATATGGGTGACAATTACAATCACATGCTTATTTTTATGATGTAGATCAATGATTCCCAAACTGGGGTACTCGTACCCCCAGGGGTACGCAAAGTGACGTAGGGGGTACGCGAAAAATAAAAATAAAAATAAAAACGTGATTTGAAAACAGCCTGATTACATTTTGAAACTGGCGTATAAATAGACATAGGCTACAGTCTGAGGTGCCTGCTCACATTGCCAAAAAATCACATATATAGGCTACCCTCTAGTGTTCAGCGAATTGCACTGTCAAAATAAATGCACGTGCTAGACTCTCGTTGATTGATTGACACCTGTGGGTGTGTCTGTGTAGAGTTGCTGTCACTCCGGTGCCGGTCGCCGCCAAAAATGGATAAATGGTTAAGCGGAAAAATTGCCCTTCCAGAGAGAAATAATTCACTTTAAGAGATTTTATTTGTATGTTATGCATGCTAAATGTGGGAGGTGGGGGTGACGGTAGGCTTACAGACACGTTTCTTTTTCTAGCTGCTATAAGTGCGTGAGAGTAGGGGGTACATGGCTGGAGGTCAAATGTCTGAAGGGGTACGGACTGTGAAAAGTTTGGGAACCACTGATGTAGATGAAGGCACGTATACAGGCTAGACGAGGATTGTAAGCCTTGAGACAATTGAGACATGGACTGTGTCAAGCAGTGTGCAGCTCCATGTTAGGACTAGGTTATTAGGTAGGTTGTTTTCTTTCCTCATCATGTTTTTCCCCTCTTCCTGCTCATTCCCATATCCTACTCCCTGTCTGCTCTTTGCCCTACGAGTAAATTAGTTTATTTATTAAAAGTAATAAAAAGTACTAGTCATATCAAAACTCAACCATCAACCATCAAAACATGACTCATGACTTAAAGGGAATTATGACATGAAACTCAAAGTCTACATCCTGCACAAACACACACACACACGTACGCAGATATTCGTCTTCTGTCTCCACCTGTTCTGCCCCTCCCTATCTGAGTGTACTGTATATATTCAGGGTCTTGTCTGTCAGACTTCTCAGCGTATCGTTGGGAGAGAATTTAATTTCATCAGTAAAGTACCGACAAGGTAAGATGGTATTTCAGACTCATCATTTTGTTCATTGAATGAAGAAGTTAAAGGCCCTGGAATAATTGTTGTAACATTGCTAATGACATTTTGAATGGTTTCTTATAAATAATTGGTTAATTAATTAAATTAATTAAAATAATTGGTGGGCTTATCAATCAATCAATTAATAATAATAAATATACTTCTAAATCACACTTCATATATAAATGAAGCAGCATATTTTATTTTGAATGTTTACTTTGTATCTGCATATATATACACTACCGCTCAAAAGTTCGGGGTCACCCAGAAAATGTCATGTTTTCCATGAAAACTTCTGAAAACACTGAAAACACTTTTATTCAACAAATGAATTCCAAAATGAATAGAAAATATAGTCAAGACATTGACAAGGTTTTTTTTTTCAAACTGGCAAATAATTGGCAGTATTGTTTATCAGAGGTGGATCCCAGTATTCAGACTCTTTCAGACAGGCTCTATTTACATTATTACTAAATTTATGTGAATAGCATAGAACAAAGCAAAACATATAGAGAAATGGTGGGATGGGAGTGGCAGAGCTGTACATTCTTTACGTTTATGCTGTAGAGACACAAATGTTTAACCTTACCTATGTACTCTTTGTATCCTCACCACTGAGCAAAAACTCTTCACAGGGCTTAGAATAAAATTCCTTAGTTTTCTGTGAGTTTTCTTAACACCAGGATATTTGAAAAAGTGGATAATTTGGGTTATGGCTAAACATTAGACAAACTCATTTGGTCTTTAAAGTGGGACCATTTAGGGTCAGGACCATAAACGATTGAAAGGACAGCTACTGAAAATAAAATTATCATTGCTTGGCATTTGCTTAGTTCTTTGAGAAACAACCCTCAAATTTGACACAACTGATATCTGATCATTAATATTAGTAATTAATCAATTACTCTCAACCTAGACTGATCATGTCATCAATGCTGGGCATCACCCTGCTGGCATTGGCTCTATCAGGCTGCACCATGGCCTTTGACTCCATCGGCTCGTCCACTCATACCACCATTACGAGAACTGCTCTACTTCAAAAACTTACAGAGACATGTCGGGCGGTGCTGGAGGCCTTAGGTCAAGAGTTCAATCCCACGGTAGGCAGGAAGCACACACTTGCACGCAACACAATTGTGTACACACACACAAACACAACAAATACATATGGACCTAGAAATACACAACTTGGCAGGACAGAAACTCGATATAAGATAGATATAAAGTGTAAGAGGAAGATCTGCTAATGTCCCTTTGTGGTTCATTCTGAGCCATTTTTTGTAAGGGAGAGCAGTCTCTCCACTCTCTTCATTTTTTGTTTTGTTTAGTAAGACAGTGGTAGGGATGAGAGCAAGACAGAGTAGTGGACAACATTTCAATAAAAATAAAATTCAAGACAGACTTTCCTCAAGACAGACTTTCCTCATTGTGTTTGTGTGTGTACCTAATATTAGTGTCCTCTTACCACTCTTCATTGCCTCTTACTGGAACTCTAACCTCTAGCCTTTGACCTTTGACCCCAGGGTGACTCTTATGAGGAGCTGGTCCAGGCCTGTCTCGGTCCCACGGCAACTGGAGATGTATCGGCTGCCAAGTTCCGATCAGCGATCCAAGACATTTACCTCCCAGCACGAACTGGTAGACCGTGACTTCGTCAACAGGTGGGATTGTGTATTAGTGATGGTAAAACTACACTAGATGATATGGGATTGATTGTGTTGCAAGGCTGGACAAATGTAAATAATTGACTGACAATAGGCCAATTAATCACCTGTAAAAAATGTTTCATGATTTCAGTGCTCCACATCACTTCAACTCAGAGGCCTTCCTGCAGGGACGGGGCCTCATCACAGAGGGTGTGGCCAGCATCAAGGCTAACATCCGCAATGAGAACTTCAAGGCCGCTAGGGAAATACTGGGCAGAGTCCTCCATACCCTACAGGTGAGAGGGCTGGAAGGAGACAGCTGACGATAGAGAGATTGAAACAAAAAAATGGGGGAGCAGATGGAATAAGAAAAGGGGGAGAGATTTGAATGGGAAGAATGATGATCCTGAATATGAAACTGAAACTCGATGTGTTTGTGTGTGTGTGTGTGCACACTGTCAGGACTTCTACAGCCACAGTAACTGGGTGGAGCTGGGATACACAGAGCCATACATCAACCTCATACGCCCAGACCTTCCTCTGGAAAACCTGGCAGGTGTGTGTGTGTGTGTGTGTGTGTGTGTGTGTGTGTGTGAGTGAGTGAGTGAGTGAGTGAGTGAGTGAGTGAGAGAGAGAGAGAGAGAGATCTCTATTTCTGCCTCATTGTTTGTCCATCCTCTTCATGCAACAGAGCGAATGTTCTTTGATGTGTGATGAAGTGACCACCTAACATTTCCAGTAATTATTATGGGAGACTTTGATGTTTTCCAGGCAGTCTAAAGGCCAGAGTGTTTGTGCATGTGTGTATGTGAATGTGTGTGTCATTGATAAACAAGTAGATAATATCACAGTTGGGTAAGACTCCACCCATGGAGCATATCGAAGAAACAAAGAGCGGCGTGTGTGTATGTACTTGCACATGTACATGTGGTTTTCTGTCTGCATAGGATCCCTGTGTTGCTCTCTGAATGTTATAAAAAGGCGATGCAAGCTTTAAACATGATCTGAAACAAGTTTTGTCTTAAATTGAGTTTATCGTTTACTCGGCCATTTTCATTTTGCTTGTGTAGAGGTTGACACTGCCACCTGTAGCGACTGTCCCAGTGGGACTTGCCCCAACCAAATCCTTCCCAACATACTGAAAGAGAAGAAACTCACCTCAGGCTACATGGGAATCGTCTCTGCTGCCAAGCCTCAAGGTATCAGTGATGTAACTGTAACACTATAAACCAAAGCTCAAACAAACATACTCTAATATGTACACACATATTCAACCACATCCACAGCCACAATAAGCACGCCTGATCACCACATCAAATAGGTTAGGCAAATGATATTAATCATTGCTAGCGTACAAAGGTAAATGCACAATTAATCCACACACAAATACAGGGCTTTCAGAGTCGTCAGGACTTGAGCCCAGCATGCACACATCACTACTATCACTCTTATCTGACAATTAAGGATACCACAGTGAATCTTAATGTCAAATTCAATAGGCCAGTTACCTGAAAACATTACATTACAGTCATTTAGCAGACACTCTTATCCAAAGCATTCAACGTAGGTAGGCAAGACAACTACTAGTCACTAGAAATCGTAAGTGCATTTCCTTCCAAAACAAGCATCTAAGAGCAGAACCAGTGCTGAGGTAAAAGTGCAATAAGTTAGCTACCTACTTTTTATTTAAACCAATAAGACAAGTAAGTGAAGCATATAAGCCAGTGCTAAGAGGAAGGGTCAGAGTACATGTTTGTTTTCCTCTGCCTGGAGTACAAGACAAGCACATACTTTAATTGTGCCACAGAAATCAATGCCTCCCATAAAAGTACACTGGAGTACATTTCAAGTAAAACTCCATCATAAATAGCAGTTTGATACAGTTTGTCACAGTTGGACCATCTGTCATACCTCCGTTCTGTCCTGTGCCAGGTAAATGTAGCCATGGAGGTGCAGCTGACCTGACCAGCATGACAGTCCCTCGCGGTGGCATCAACAAAGATGAGCGTCGTAATCATCCGGCCTTGCACACAGCCGCCTGTAAATGCAGCCACCAGCGCCAGCCTCCAGCTGCTGGAGGACATCCGGGGAGCCTGCTGGGGACAACGACTTCCTGAGGTACAATGTTCATTCACAAAAATATCAGTACAACCTGACTGTGTGTGTGTGTGTGTGTGTGTGTGTGTGTGTGTGTGTGTGTGTGTGTGTGTGTGTGTAATCTGAAAATATTACAGATGACGAGAGTAGTTTAACATTTGACAAACCCAGCTCAGACAATGACAAATATTTGCCCTAGTCAGTCAAGAGTGAAAAGGCACATTAGATATAGCCTGCCCATTTATTTTCTCACTTTCTCTCTCACAGAATGATGGGGATCGCCCGCTCATCCGTCGTGTGTTTCGTTATTGACACCACGGGCAGTATGGCAGATGACATTGAAGAGGCCAGGAGAGTTGTTTATGAAATCATTGACAGCAAAAGAGGAACACAGGATGAGCCGTCCGAGTACATCCTCGTCCCCTTCAATGACCCTGGTATGACCTCTTGTACCCTACTGATCATTACACTACATTATACCGGCAGCGTGATGATATCATAGACTATTTCTTTCACAGAACAGTATGCGTGACTGTACATATGCTATTCTGGTCCTGAACTATAAGACTAGATTTGCATTGAGACACTTTGGTTAAGCAGAGTGAAAAATGATCAAAGAAGAAATATTGTGTTATATAATGATGTGTCTAAATCTAACTCAAAAATGATTTGTCATGATGATCAATCACTTGTCTGTTTATGTGTAGACTTTGGACCCATGGTAAGGACAACAGATCCTAATGAAATGAAACAAGCAATCTCTAAGCTCACTGCAACAGGAGGTGGTGATACCCCTGAGATGTGCCTGTCAGGGCTCCAGGTACTGTGACTGATCTTAATATCCTCCAATCAGAATTTGGATATTGATTGATTGGGTCACCATTCTCCAAGCAACACATTTACAGATTCTTTAAAGATTGCGATGATTCAAAATGAACTGAGCAAGGTTATTCATCTGGCTCTCTTTGTCTAGTTGGCTCTAACTGGTGCCCCTCCGTCCTCCTACATTTATGTGTTCACTGATGCTGGACCCAAAGACCTCTATCTGAAGGACACCATTAATGCTCTTATCAGGAACACCAAGTCAACGGTAATTAAATCATATCTCTGGCTCTCTTTATGTTACATGTTGACCTCCCCCCATCCACCTTCCTCAACACATTTATAACCTACCTCATTTCCACTTTGTTTCTCACGTCGTTCCTCCACGCCCTACTGTCGCTACAGGTGTCATACTTCCTAACAGGGGCCCGCAGCAGGCGCCGTCGTTCCCTCGCCACCTCCCCATTTGATGCCTACAAGGAGCTAGCTCAGGCCTCTGGGGGCCAGGCAATTGAGGTGAGCAAGAGGCAACTGTCCGAGGCCACAGACGTCATCCTTGACAGCTCCACCTCAGCCCTGGTAAGGCCACACAGTTCTTAGGACAGCAAGACCTATCCATCAATCATTCTCTCTCTCACTTTTTTCTGTCACAGTGCTTATTAAGTGGTTCCACCAGAAGATATTGAACCTTTCAGTGGTAAATCCCCCCCCCCCTCTTCCTCAGGTGACGATTCTTCAACGAGCTAGGAACCCTGGGAAGCAAGAGACCTTCCCCTTCATGTTGGATGAGTCTCTGAAAAACATAACTCTCTACATCACAGGAACCTCCATTAGTTTCACAATGACCAACCCTGCAGGTAAGGACAGGGACATCCTTCATCTTCAACCAAGAACAACTCTTTCCTCAGAACCTCTGATTAACTTATCATCACACAAGTGAACCAGCCTCACTTGTTTGTGTCCATTATTTATGTAGTGTGGTTAGTCATACAGATATATGACGATGACATATAGGTATGTGTGCTCACTATTTAGAACCCTGCAGTAGCTTATGACGATGCAACGCCGTAGCTCACATCATCCACAAAATAACACTCAGCGACCTTAAAAGAGAATTCCGTGATTTTTAAACCTGGGGCCTCATTACAGAAGAATTTCCTAAGTGCTTGTCCTATCTTAACTTAAGTTTCAAAGATAGGAAAAATCCTATCTTCCTATTACAGAATCAATTCCTAAACTCATGGCTGTATCCTATCCTATCTCAGACCTCATATCTTATCTTAACTTAAGAAATCCTAACTAGAAGTGTAAACTCGATTCTTCAATCGGCACTCGTCCTGTCATGTCTGTATCTGTGTTTAGAATGTACACGAGACTGCCAGTATCCTTGATTAGAATGTAATATCAACGGCTGTCTCACTTCAGCTGTCACTGGCTAGATATAATGGACAAGAAAAGATGGGCGTTCAATTTTAATATCGATGAGTCGGAGGCATTAATCGTGTTGGGGGAAGAGAGGAAACCCCACATTTTTGGGAAGTTTTCACCCCAATTATCGGCCCAGGATAAAGATTAAAATAATATATTATAATAATATTAATATTATATAATAACAATAATAATAACAATAACAATAATAATATAATATAATATAATATTCTAAATATTATTTATTATTATTATTATTAAAAATACATAATATTTTAGTGTTCATGTTGTTCCTCATCTTCATTGTCATTGCCATACAGACCTAACAACAGTGCTGCTGCCATTTTTGGCAGTTATTTTGAATTTAGGACAGGGTCTATGTCATCCTAACTTAGGATTCCTAACTTAGGAAATTCTTCAGTTAGGACAGTTCTGTAATAGCTAAATTCCTATCCTAAGATAAGATAGGATTTTTTCCTAAATGCAGTTAGGAAACATGTTTCTGTAATACCAAAAATCCTAAATGTCATCCTAAACTGAGATAAGATAGGATTTCAGACTTAGGAAGTTTCTGTAATGAGGCCCCTGGTCTCTATATCCACAAAATCGCCTGTTATACCGCAAAATAGGTCCAAAAAGTTTCGGAATTGCTCTGGTAGATCACCTCAGTCGGCAGTCGCAAAACGGGCTCAATGGCTGCAACGTAATCTGTAGGGGCATATAGGCGCGGTCAAAGTACGTCCACTAAAAGTGCTTGATTTTGCCAGTGACAGGCTCAGATTGTTATTTGTGTGTCTGACAAGTGTCTGACAACATTACTGAAAGGATCGCTATTTTTTCCCAAAGATAAAAAACAACAACAACAATGGTTCGTTTTTGCGCATTTCCGAACTGTGCCAAAAAAATGTTGAGGAAGACTTTGCGCAGCTTTCATAGAATACCTTTGTCAGGTTTCTACCATCCTCTTCCTGCAACAAGTGAACCCTCTTGCTTGCTAGAGTATTTGTTTTTTCACAAAGATAAAAAAACAACAAAGGTACGTTTTTGAGCATTTCCGAACTGTGCCAACAAAATGTTGAGGAAGACTTTGCGCAGCTTTCATAGAATACCTTTGTTAGGTTTCTACCATCCTCTTCCTGCAACAAGTGAACCCTCTCGCTATAGACTAACTTTGTCCACTGTCCAATTCAGAGCGGGACTTCTCTTTGAGCTAGACTTTAGTTTTCTGGTTAAAAAAAGGTCTATTTCTGTAGCGATCCTTTCAGTAATGTTGTCAGACACTTGTCAGACACATGAATAACAATCTGAGCCTGTCAGTGGCAAAATCAAGCACTTTTAGTGGACGTACTTTGACCGCGCCTCTATGCCCCTACAGATTACATTGCAGCCATTGAGTCCGTTTCGCAACTGCTGACTGAGCTTTTCCTTCTTTTCTTTCCTCATCACATTTTGTCCCCTCTTCCTGCTCATTCCCATATCCTACTCCCTGTCTGCTCTTTGCCCTACCAGTAAATAAGTAACAAAAAGTACTATTCTTATCAAAACTCAAAACTCAAACCATGACTTAAAGTGAAGTATGACATGTAACTCAAAGTCTACATTCTGCACAAACACACACACAACACACACACACGTACGCACGCACGCAGGTATTCGCCTTCTGTCTCCACCTGTTCTGCCCCTCCCTATATGAGTGTACTGTTTATATTCAGGGTCTTGTCTGTCAGACTTCTCAGAGTATCGTTGGGAGAGAATTGAATTTCATCAGTAAAGTAACGACAAGGTAAGATGATATTTCAGACTCATCTTTTTGTTCATTGAATGAAGAAGTTAAAGCACTGGAATAATTGTTGTAACATAGCTAATGACATTTTGAATGGTTTCTTATAAATAATTGGTTAATTAATTAAATTCATTAAAATAATTGGTGGGCTTATCAATCAATCAATTAATGATGATAAATATACTTCTAAAATTAAGCATGAATTGAATGTTTACTTTGTATCTGCATATATATATACATATATATATATACACTACCGCTCTAAAGTTTGGGGTCACCCAGAAAATGTCATGTTTTCCATGAAAACTTTTGAAAACACTGAAAACACTTTTATTCATCAAATGAATTGCAAAATGAATAGAAAATATAGTCAAGACATTGACAAGGTTTTTCTTTCAAACTGGCAAATAATTGGCAGTATTGTTTATCAGAGGTGGAGCCCAGTATTCAGACTCTTTCAGACAGTCCAATATTTACATTATTACTAAATCTATGTGAATAGCATAGAACAAAGCAAAACATATAGAGAAATGGTAGGATGGGAGTGGCAGAGCTGTACATTCTTTACGTTTATGCTGTAGAGACACAAATGTTTAACCTTACCTATGTACTCTTTGTATCCTCACCACTGAGCAAAAACTCTTCACAGGGCTTAGAATAAAATTCCTTAGTTTTCTGTGAGTTTTCTTAACACCAGGATATTTGAAAAAGTGGATAATTTGGGTTATGGCTAAACATTAGACAAACTCATTTGGTCTTTAAAGTGGGACCATTTAGGGTCAGGACCATAAACGATTGAAAGGACAACTACTGAAAATAAAATTATCATTGCTTGGCATTTGCTTAGTTCTTTGAGAAACAACCCCCACATTTGACACAACTGATATCTGATCATTAATAATTAGTAATTAATCAATTACTCTCAACCTAGACTGATCATGTCATCAATGCTGGGCATCACCCTGCTGGCCTTGGCTCTATCAGGCTGCACCATGGCCTTTGCGCCCATCGGCGGCAGCTCGTCCACTCATACCACCATTACAGGAACTGCTCTACTTCAAAAAGTTACAGAGACATGTCGGGCGGTGCTGGAGGCCTTAGGTCAAGAGTTCAATCCCACGGTAGGCAGGAAGCACACACTTGCACACAACAATTGTGTACACACACACAAACACAACAAATACATATGGACCTAGAAATACACAACTTGGCAGGACAGAAACTCAATATAAGACAGATATAAATTGTAAGAGGAAGATCTGCTAATGTCCCTTTGTGGTTTATTCTGAGCCATTTTTTTGTAAGGGAGAGCAGTCTCTCCACTCTCTTCATTTTTTGTTAGTTTAGTAAGACAGTGGTAGGGATGAGAGCAAGACAGAGTAGTGGACAACATTTCAATAAAACAAGTCAGGCATTCTTCAGACAGACTTTCCTCATTGTGTTTGTGTGTGTACCTAATATTAGTGTCCTCTTACCACTCTTCATTGCCTCTTACTGGAACTCTAACCTCTAGCCTTTAACCTTTGACCCCAGGGTCACTCTTATGAGGAGCTGGTCCAGGCCTGTCTCGGTCCCACGGCAACTGGAGATGTATCGGCTGCCAAGTTCCGATCAGCGATCCAAGACATTTACCTCCAGAACGGACTGGTAGACCGTGACTTCGTCAACAGGTGGGATTGTGAATTAGTGATGGTAAAACTACACTAGATGATATGGGATTGATTGTGTTGCAAGGCTGGACAAATGTAAATAATTGGCTGACAATAGGCCAATTAATCACCTGTAAAAAATGTTCATGAATTCAGTGCTCCACATCACTTCAACTCAGAGGCCTTCCTGCAGGGACGGGGCCTCATCACAGAGGGTGTGGCCAGCATCAAGGCTAACATCCGCAATGAGAACTTCAAGGCCGCTAGGGAAATACTGGGCAGAGTCCTCCATACCCTACAGGTGAGAGGGCTGGAAGGAGACAGCTGAGGATAGAGAGATTGAAACAAAAAAATGGGGGAGGAGATGGAATAAGAAAAGGGGAAGAGATTTGAATGGGAATGGGAAGAATGATGATCCTGAATATGAAACTAAAACTCAATGTGTGTGTGTGTGCACTGTCAGGACTTCTACAGCCACAGTAACTGGGTGGAGCTGGGATACACAGAGCCATACATCAACCTCATACGCCCAGACCGTCCTCTGGAAAACCTGGCAGGTGAGAGAGAGAGAGAGAGAGAGAGAGAGAGAGAGAGAGAGAGAGAGAGAGAGAGAGAGAGAGAGAGAGAGAGAGAGAGAGAGAGAGAGAGAGAGAGAGAGAGAGAGAGAGAGAGAGAGAGAGAGAGAGAGAGATCTCTATTTCTGCCTCATTGTTTGTCCATCCTCTTCATGCAACAGAGCGAATGTTCTTTGATGTGTGATGAAGTGACCACCTAACATTTTCAGTAATTATTATGGGAGACTTTGATGTTTTCCAGGCAGTCTAAAGGCCAGAGTATTTGTGCACATGTGCATGTGAATGTATGTGTCATTGATAAACAAGTAGATAATATCACGGTTGGGTAAGACTCCACCTGTGGAGCATATCGAAGAAACAAAGAGCGGCGTGTATGTATGCACGTGCACATGTGGTTTTCTGTCTGCATAGGATACCTGCGTTGCTCTCTGAATGTTATAAAAAGGCGATGCAAGCTTTAAACATGATCTGAAACAAGTTTTGTCTTAAATTTAGTTTATCGTTTACTCTGCCATTTTCATTTTGCTTGTGTAGAGGTTGACACTGCCACCTGTAGCGACTGTCCCGGTGGGACTTGCCCCAACCAAATCCTTCCCAACATACTGAAAGAGAAGAAACTCACCTCAGGCTACATGGGAATCTTCTCTGCTGCCAAGCCTCAAGGTATCGGTGATGTAACTGTAACACTATAAACCAAAGCTCAAACAAACCACGCTCAAATATGTACACACATATTCAACCACATCCACAGCCACAATAAGCACGCCTGGATCACCACATCAGATAGGTTAGGCAAATGATATTAAACATTGCTAGCGTACAAAGGTAAATGCACAATTAATCCACACACAAATACAGGGCTTTCAGAGTCTCAGGACTTGAGCCCAGCATGCACACATCACTACTATCACTCTTATCCAACAATTAAGGATACCACAGTGAATCTTAATGTCAAATTCAATAGGCCAGTTACCTGAAAACATTACATTACAGTCATTTAGCAGACACTCTTATCCAAAGCATTCAACGTAGGTAGGCAAGACAACTACTAGTCACTAGAAATCGTAAGTGCATTTCCTTCCAAAACAAGCATCTAAAAGCAGAACCAGTGCTGAGGTAAAAGTGCAATAAGTTAGCTACCTACTTTTTATTTAAACCAATAAGACAAGTAAGTGAAGCATATAAGCCAGTGCTAAGAGGAAGGGTCAGAGTACATGTTTGTTTTCCTCTGCCTGGAGTACAAGACAAGCACATACTTTAATTGTGCCACAGAAATCAATGCCTCCCATAAAAGTACACTGGAGTACATTTCAAGTACAACTTCATCATAAATAGCAGTTTGACACAGTTTGTCACAGTTGGACCATCTGTCATACCTCCGTTCTGTCCTGTGCCAGGTAAATGTAGCCATGGAGGTGCAGCTGACCTGACCAGCATGACAGTCCCTCGCGGTGGCATCAACAAAGATGAGCGTCGTAATGATCCGGCCTTGCACACAGCCGCTGTAAATGCAGCCACCAGCGCCAGCCTCCAGCTGCTGGAGGACATCCGGGGAGCCGCTGGGGACAATGACTTCCTGAGGTACAATGTTCATTCACAAAAATATCAGTACAACCTGACTGTGTGTGTGTGTGAGTGAGGGTAATCTGAAAATATTACGAGAGTACTTTAACATTTGACAAACCCAGCTCAGACAATGACAAATATTTGCCCTAGTCAGTCAAGAGTGAAAAGGCACATTAGATATAGCCTGCCAATTTATTTTCTCACTTTCTCTCTCACAGAATGATGGGGATCGCCCGCTCATCCGTCGTGTGTTTCGTTATTGACACCACGGGCAGTATGGCAGATGACATTGAAGAGGCCAGGAGAGTTGTTTATGAAATCATTGACAGCAAAAGAGGAACACAGGATGAGCCGTCCGAGTACATCCTCGTCCCCTTCAATGACCCTCGTATGACCTCTTGTACCCTACTGATCATTACACTACATTATACCGGCAGCGTGATGATATCATAGAATATTTCTTTCACAGAACAGTATGCGTGACTGTACATATGCTATTCTGGTCCTGAACTATAAGACTAGATTTGCATTGAGACACTTTGGTTTAGCAGAGTGAAAAATGATCAAAGAAGAAATATTGTGTTATATAATGATGTGTCTAAATCTAACTCAAAAATGATTTGTCATGATGATCAATCACTTGTCTGTTTATGTGTAGACTTTGGACCCATGGTAAGGACAACAGATCCTAATGAAATGAAACAAGCAATCTCTAAGCTCCGTGCAACAGGAGGTGGTGATGCCCCTGAGATGTGCCTGTCAGGGCTCCAGGTACTGTGACTGATCTTAATATCCTCCAATCAGAATTTGGATATTGATTGATTGGGTCACCATTCTCCAAGCAACACATTTACAGATTCTTTAAAGATTGCGATGATTCAAAATGAACTGAGCAAGGTTATTCATCTGGCTCTCTTTGTCTAGTTGGCTCTAACTGGTGCCCCTCCGTCCTCCTACATTTATGTGTTCACTGATGCTGGACCCAAAGACCTCTATCTGAAGGACACCATTATTGCTCTTATCAGGAACACCAAGTCAACGGTAATTAAATCATATCTCTGGCTCTCTTTATGTTACATGTTGACCTCCCCCCATCCACCTTCCTCAACACATTTATAACCTACCTCATTTCCACTTTGTTTCTCACGTCGTTCCTCCACGCCCTACTGTCGCTACAGGTGTCATACTTCCTAACAGGGGCCCGCAGCAGGCGCCGTCGTTCCCTCGCCACCTCCCCATTTGATGCCTACAAGGAGCTAGCTCAGGCCTCTGGGGGCCAGGCAATTGAGGTGAGCAAGAGGCAACTGTCCGAGGCCACAGACGTCATCCTTGACAGCTCCACCTCAGCCCTGGTAAGGCCACACAGTTCTTAGGACAGCAAGACCTATCCATCAATCATTCTCTCTCTCACTTTTTTCTGTCACAGAGCTTATTAAGTGGTTCCACCAGAAGATATTGAACCTTTCAGTGGTAAATCCCCCCCCCCTCTTCCTCAGGTGACGATTCTTCAACGAGCTAGGAACCCTGGGAAGCAAGAGACCTTCCCCTTCATGTTGGATGAGTCTCTGAAAAACATAACTCTCTACATCACAGGAACCTCCATTAGTTTCACAATGACCAACCCTGCAGGTAAGGACAGGGACATCCTTCATCTTCAACCAAGAACAACTCTTTCCTCAGAACCTCTGATTAACTTATCATCACACAAGTGAACCAGCCTCACTTGTTTGTGTCCATTATTTATGTAGTGTGGTTAGTCATACAGATATATGACGATGACATATAGGTATGTGTGCTCACTATTTAGAACCCTGCAGTAGCTTATGACGATGCAACGCCGTAGCTCACATCATCCACAAAATAACACTCAGCGACCTTAAAAGAGAATTCCGTGATTTTTAAACCTGGTCTCTATATCCACAAAATCGCCTGTTATACCGCAAAATAGGTCCAAAAAGTTTCGGAATTGCTCTGGTAGATCACCTCAGTCGGCAGTCGCAAAACGGGCTCAATGGCTGCAACGTAATCTGTAGGGGCATATAGGCGCGGTCAAAGTACGTCCACTAAAAGTGCTTGATTTTGCCAGTGACAGGCTCAGATTGTTATTTGTGTGTCTGACAAGTGTCTGACAACATTACTGAAAGGATCGCTATTTTTTCCCAAAGATAAAAAACAACAACAACAATGGTTCGTTTTTGCGCATTTCCGAACTGTGCCAAAAAAATGTTGAGGAAGACTTTGCGCAGCTTTCATAGAATACCTTTGTCAGGTTTCTACCATCCTCTTCCTGCAACAAGTGAACCCTCTTGCTTGCTAGAGTATTTGTTTTTTCACAAAGATAAAAAAACAACAAAGGTACGTTTTTGAGCATTTCCGAACTGTGCCAACAAAATGTTGAGGAAGACTTTGCGCAGCTTTCATAGAATACCTTTGTTAGGTTTCTACCATTCTCTTCCTGCAACAAGTGAACCCTCTCGCTATAGACTAACTTTGTCCACTGTCCAATTCAGAGCGGGACTTCTCTTTGAGCTAGACTTTAGTTTTCTGGTTAAAAAAAGGTCTATTTCTGTAGCGATCCTTTCAGTAATGTTGTCAGACACTTGTCAGACACATGAATAACAATCTGAGCCTGTCAGTGGCAAAATCAAGCACTTTTAGTGGACGTACTTTGACCGCGCCTCTATGCCCCTACAGATTACATTGCAGCCATTGAGTCCGTTTCGCAACTGCTGACTGAGCTGATCTATCAGAGCAATTTCGAAACTTTTTGGACCTATTTTGCAGTATAATAGCCGATTTTGTGATATAGAGGACAAGTTTAAAAAACCCGGAATTCTCCTTTAAGGTCGCTGAGTGTTATTTTGTGGATGAGGTGAGCTACGGCGTTGCATCGTCATAAGCTACTGCAGGGTTCTAAATAGTGAGCACACATACCTATATGTCATCGTCATATATCTGTATGACTAACCACGTATGCTGTCTACCCCCAGGTGTGCGCCAGAGTGACAAAGAGGCTAGTGGTAAGCTGGGAACCATTCAGGCTGTAGGCAACTTGAGGAGAATTCGTGTCCATGCTGACAAGCAGATAGGAACCTGGCAGATCAACATCAACTCCAACAAGCCCTACACACTCAAAGTCACAGGTCAGATATCCACCTGTCTGCACTCTCTCTCTCACTGTTATCTATCTGTTAGTTGCACAGTGCACTTATGAAGGGGCTGTTCAAATTTTGTCTTGTACATACATGTCGATGTAGAGATTTAGGTATTTTATTTTGGTGAGCACCTTTTCATTCTGGCCCGTTTGCAACTGTTGTCCAATCAGTAAAATATTTCTTATTGAAGTTTCTTCCCATCGCTTTCTGTGCTATGCAAACTGGCGGATGCTGCGTCTAGTGTGAAAATAGTTTGATTAACACAACTGTTGGTAGCAAAATTAGCTTTTAAGTGAAGATTGTTCATTGAGCACTTCTTTATGTATGTCTCTGTGTATATGTGTGTGTGTGTTTTTCCAGGCCAGAGTACCATCACCTTTATCTATGACTTTGTGAAGGCCTTCCAGGGACCTCATCCAGGTTACGCAGTAATCACTGGCCGCCCACAAACAGGTGCGTGCCATAAAGCTATTCACATAAAGTCACATCAGTTTCACAACAGTATCAAGTAATTTACTGTAAATGTAATACAAATGTGTAAATGGTATCTAAAATGATCTGATGCGTACTCTTTAAGCAATAAAATAATCATGTCTCCCTATCACCCTACTTCACTTCGGTCTCCTCCTGCAAACCCAGGCCAACCTGCCACCCTGTTGCTATCAGTAATGGGTAGGAAGGGTCCGTCCTCTGTGATTATTGGTGAGGTTGGCTTGGTGACCCCGTCTGGTTCCAAGGCTTTCAGCAATGGCACGGCAACTGACATGGGCAACGGAGACACCCTGGTTTCTGTTGCTGAGGTCCCTGAGGGGGAGTTTTTGGTCATGCTGAAAGGAACTGACACGCTGTCAAACAACCAGTTCCAGAGGCAGTCCACCACCCAGATGTCAGTTTCCAACGTGAACATCAAGGTCAGTCTCTTCACTTCCTGTGTATACATGTCAAACGTGATTCTTAAGATCTATTTGCACAGTTGAATATAATTTCCAAAATTGGATGGTCCACATGGGCCATGCGTAGTAGGTTTACACACTACAAGATTGTTCATAGATATTACTGGACCCCAGTTAGACTACATATGGGCCTGACTCAAAGCAATTTATGCTGGAAATGCAACACCGAGATTGGTACCTTTCCTCCATGCTATGTAGGAAGATCCCACATAGCATCCCACATATCCCCTGGTTCTTCCTTTTTGGAGGGAGGTTCTACAGACAACTGAAGAATGGCTGGGACAGCCTATACCGGTATCTCCCCAGCTCTGCCTATTAGAAGATGGCACGATACGACCAGTAGGGGTCTCTAAAGCAGAGTTTGGCCTGGCCTTGGTTGGATTTATTACTACAGATAGACTGTTTCTTAGCCATTAGAAGAGCAATGGTGATCCCAAATATTCTGACTGGCTCAAATTTATGACAGAAACCACCTCATTTGAATTAATGCTGGCCAGAATTCATCATTCATCATAAGGGTAAAATTTTATTAGGTATGGGATCATTTCTCTCCCTTTTCTTTCCTCAGGCTGTGGTAGACAGCAGTGTGGAGCCAGGGAAAGCCTTTTCTCTCCCCTTCAGTGTCATGACCCAGGGCTCTGGAGGCACATACACCATCAACGCCAGGAACGACAGAGGTTTCCCCATGACCCTTCCAACCAGGTGAGGAGAGCTAGCTCAATGCATATTTCCTTTATTAGATGTACTTATGTGACACTCAATACGTGACACTAAATCTTAAAATTTCAGACTTGATGATCATTAATTCTGCCTTGTCTCACATTACTGGATTAGTTTCTGCATTACACAAATACAAATTAAACTAACAAATGTGTGAATTGCAAACAATAACAGTTCCTGTGACCTCGTTCAGTTAAAACGTCAAAATATTAAACAGGTTTTCTAACAGCTGTCTAAAATGTGTTCCTATCTCTCTCTCATTATGTGACAGTCTCATGTTGACAACCGGTCAATATACTAATGCTACTTTGACTATCACACCACCCGCCAACACACCATCAGGCACTGACGCCACTCTGACTATTGAAGCCAAGTCGTCCAGCCATGCTGACTCCAATTACGCCGTCCTAAAACTCTCTGTTGTTACCAAGGTAACCTGACAGATTCTGGAACACACCTGGTAGGAATGGAAACAATAATGAATGAAAAACCTGAGAGCTGTGACTTAGACACTCTTACCAAAGAAAGTACTGATCTCAATAGTCATTTCATGTTAAAATTTCATGCATTATTGTAACTGACGCACAACTCTTTCCCTGCCCTTTGTCTTTCCTCTCTCCAGATTACAGATTTTGTTCAGCCATTGTGCACAGTGGTTAGTGTACTAGCTGATAGTTGTCCTGAAGATGTGTCTCAGTGTGACCCTTTCCAGTGGGAGCTTTCGGCCAACCTCACCGACGGTAATGGCACTGGCATAGAGAGAATTACCCTGCGCCAGGGTGATGGAACCCTGTCACACACTTCCCTGAGTACTGCCATCGTTAAGGCAACCTACAACGCCTCCTGCTGCTCACAGATAGTCGAGTTTATAGCTGTCGATAAAGTTGGCAATGTGGGCAAGTGCTACCATTCCATTGTTCGTTCCGGTGGCCCTCCTGCCTTGACCCTCTCCCTACCACTGTGGTTGTGTCTGTTGGCATCTGCCTTCATGGCCAGGCCTTGAAGGACATACAGATTAGATTGCTTAATATTGTATGAATGTCTGTACTCTACTTCAGATAGGCCTGCACAATTCATTGTAGATAATCGTATATTGCATTTTTATGTTTCCAATCAAAGTGTGTTACATGTGTTACAATTTAAATACCCTTGAATCTTAAATGAAGACATTGTTTTAGTTCCTAAAATCCTTCCTGGATCATCGTCATGCAGCCCGAGCTTCAGAGATTGGAGACAACAATCCACCATTCCACCTTTATGATGTAAATGACATTTTGGCAATGACATTTATTTCAAACAGTACACCTCTCCTATTCGGTACTGACAGAATCCATGACACCAAATTCACAAACTGTGTCTTCTGGCGTACACTGAGTGAACATTTGCCAATCAATTCTACTGATTTGAATCCAGGTAGGCAAGTATACAATTCAAGATGATTAGCCTTAACAACCAGGAAGATTTATTTTAGTGCACAGGCTTGGTCATCCTCTTGATAGATCAAATATTCTGGTAAAGGCTGAGAGGACTCTTACATTCTTACACTAGGGATCAAATAAATGGTATTTTTTATAATTTTTTTTCATAAGTTAGTTGAGCGCGAAAAAAATAAAAATAAGTGGACGCAAGTACTTTACCTCCCTGTCCTTTATATACTTGCTACAATGGGGCAGCAACAGACATAGACACAAGCAGGATGAGGAGAGTTCACGGGCAGGCAGGCTGCTTTATTTGTACACAAAAGCATCTAACTCACCGGTCTTGACGGCCGCTTTCTGGCTCTTCTCTCTCGGCCGGCGAACATCCCATCCGTCCCGCCAGATCAGCAGCACCAAAGCTGCCAAGTCTCAGAACGCTTTCCAGCTTATAAATATTTTGCTTTAGCAGTGTCTGCAGTTCCAGTATGCACCAAAGTGGGGGTGTTTTCAGTTGTTATTAATTATTAATGAATAATTATTAATATTAATCATATATATATATATATATATATATATTAGGGCTGTCAAAATTAACACGTTAATCCAGATTAATTAATTTGCATGATTCATTTGATTAAAAATTTTAACGCAATTAACGCGCGGCACACAATGACTCAAAATCCCACAATTTCACTCACTGCCGCGGATTGGTGCTCCAATGCTATCAGGCGGCAGAACCAACTCGATAAAGATGGACGACTCTAAACAACATATTGGCCCTCTCGATGGGAAGTTTGAGTACAAAGAAACTCAAGACGGGACAATCGACCGACATAAAGTAGTTTGCACACTCTGCAGGAAGGATATTTGCGAGCACTGCTGGCTCGCAAATATCTCGCCACTCCTGCAACCACCGTTCCGTGTGAGAGACTGTTCTCAGTCGCAGGTAATGTACATAAGCGGTCAGCTCTATTCTCCGGTAATGTAAACAAGTTAGTCTGTCTCAGCAGCTGGCTAAAAGATGAGTAAGAGGGCCACATTAATATGGATATTTGTTTGATTAAAAAGAAAGAAAGAAAAAATGTGGTTGGTAAATATGGTGTGGTTGGTATTTTTAATTTTTTTTTAATTTTGATATCTGGACACCATATCTGTTCTATAGTTTAAATAAAACACGTTAAGTCTTCTGTCGCCTTCTGTCATGAGTCTTTTTGCCCCCACAAAATTAAACACAATTAATAATGAATGGGTATTAATCGTGATTAATCTAAATTAATCCACAGCGGCCCTGTGATTAATCTGATTAAAATTTTTAATCGTTTGACAGCCCTAATATATATATATATATATTTTAAACAAAAGACTGGCCTTGTGAAGGTGCACTGAAGACTTGCGGTGATGGTAATGTAAGGTAAGGTAACTTTGAGTGGACTTTAAACCAAGCAGAGCTCCCGAAACGTGTCACAAGGAAAAAATGTTTGAAGCCAGTGTAGGAATTTGATTCTAGGACAGCATAAAAACAATGCATCAACAAAAAGTGATGCGGGGCATCTGTTAAACAGTTAAATTTCTATGGCCTTAAGGGACATATTTTAATACATGTCTTTTTCATCACAATTTACGTCTCATTTTTGCCAAGATAGACTTTTTCTGACAAATATTGGTTAACTCAATCATTCCACATTTATTAGCTACCGGTTTTCTCAAATTATACAACCAAGAAAACAAACAATTCTGTGTGTTCATGATATACACAATGTATTTTAGCTAATAAATGAATGGAAATTTAAAATATGTACAATTTCCTAGTTCAGGGACATAAACTACAATAAACCCTTATTGCTAGGTTTTTAAAGATACAGAAGAATAAACAATACAATAGAGCAAACAAATGTGTACTAACAATTCAAAATATTGACATTTCAATAACCATACTTACAATTTTATACAATTAAATTATCTTTTCATACAGAAACTTCCTATATCATTATTATTAGAATGACAGCTGAACGTTATTGGCTTTTCTGAGTTGTGGCCATAGTGACTATGAAGAGGGGGGAAAAAAACAACAACTACTTGTGTTAACAATATTTTCGTAAAGTTGGTAATCAAAAGGTATGAAATTGTAGAGCATACCTAAATGATATCACAACAGTATGGGATTCTTAACTGTTCACTGGCAACACAAAAATGATCCCAAGATTTTTTAAAGATGCAAACAGAAAATGCTTTTTTAAATGAAAGTTCTAATATGCAGATGTTTACACTAAAGCTTATGACCAAAACAACAATTTGGAGGGGATGTCATGAATAACCTTAATTTTATACAGCTTTTGACTGTGTACATGATTCGACTTACTTGTGAAACAATGTATGGAATGTATAAATTGTATCATAAGACCTTATTGTCCAATCTGCAAATATTTAATGCAAAGACCATTGTGTATGTATAACTGGGGGTTTTCTTTTTCTTCAAATAAATTAGTAAACCTCAAATTTGCACTAATCTAGAGTCGCTTTTGATTCACTCACACACACACACTGAAACTTCTGACTTGGTAAGCTATATCCCTATCTTCATATATTCTTTATGCCATGTTTCCACGCCATACCCTGTAAGGCCATAAAGCTGTAGGCCTTCATAGAAATACAAAAATGTTTTATTGTACTGTATTGTATTATGAATTATATTGTCATTAATTACAATTAAGTAATTGTCATTGATTAATTGTCCAATTAATCAATCACTATTGTTTTTCATATGAATTGCATCTGAATTCCAAACCAGACAATCCCTTCATGTGCATCATGTGTAAGTGCATTATAAGAGTCATACATCTTAAAATAGCAGTATTCACTCCTTAGGGAACAGGGTGCCATGTTGGGTGCCCACCGCTCATTTGCCTTTATGTACATTTTTCATGTGCTTCTTTAGGTGACCAGACTGTGTGAAGTTCTTGGGGCAGTGGGGGCAGGAATGTGGTTTCTCCCCTGTGTGGATATACTTGTGCCTTTTCAGATTGTTAAAATCTAGGAAGCCTTTACCACAGAATGGGCACCAGTGCCTCTTTTCCCCATTGTGCCACCTTAAATGCACATTCAGTTCCACTCTCCTCTTGAATCGCTTTTCACAGAGGTTGCAAGGGAATGGTTTCTCCCCAGTGTGGACCCGTATGTGGGCTTCCACGTCTCGTTTTGTGAAGAATCCCTTGTTGCAGATCTGACAGACAAAGGGTTTCACTCTGCCGTGCACCATCTGGAGGTGTTTGGTGAGGCCAAAGCGGTACACAAAGCCCTTGCCACACTGCGAACAGATATGGATCCTTCCGTTGCGGTGCACCCTGCCATGCCGGCTGAGGCCCTTGGAGTCTGGGAAGTTCTTCCCACAGAGTGTGCATGAGAAAGGTCGCCGACCTGTATGAAGGCTGACATGGCTCTCCAGGGCAGCCATGCTGCTGAGGATACGACCACATTCCCCACACTGGTTCTTGAGAAGACGCCTACCAATGACTGATAAAGGCTGTAGTGGTGATATGATAGGCGGTGCTCTGACAGGTATGGGGTGAAGAGAGATACTGGGGGGGTAGATCAATGTGCGAGGGGAAGAGAGACATCCTTTCGAACCGGATTTAGGTTTAACTATCTGGGATCGATTTGGCAGGGGGGAAGATGATTGATTCAAGACTGTAACTAAGCGAGGGCTGGTACTTTGGGATCGCCGCTGGGGAGTTGTAGGGGCCTGTACTTGATTCTGGGATCTTGTGTCTCTCTTTGCTGGTAAGACGGACAAACTCCTTCCCCTCGTCAGTGGCGATTGATTGGCTGTCAGTCTAGGCGGGGTCCACACGGCTATCGCTTTAGCTTTCTTCAAGGCATTAAGGCTAGCATTTTTCTTTGCTAACTGGCTTGTTTCAGCTCCATTCTGCGACTTTGATTGGTTGGATTTTTTCATTTTAGCTAATGTCTTAGCTTTTGCTACTTTAGCCAACTTCCTAGCATTCATCACTTTGATACTCTTTTTAGTGCTGGCGCTATCCTGAATTAATCTGGGTTTCTTAGCAAGAGTGGATTCCCTAGTCTTTTTAGGGACAACACCATCTTTAGCTAATCTTGGCCATCTAGGACTGGGTTCACTAGTCTTTTTTTTAGGACTAGCATCATCTTTAGTTAATCTAGAGCGCCTAGGACTGGCATAAGTGGATTCACTAGTAGTCTGTTTAGGGCTAGTGCTGTCTTTAGATACTCTAGGCCTCCTAGGACTGACAGAGGTGGATTCACTAGTAGTCTTTATAGGGCTGGCACCATCTTTAGATAACCGTCGCCTAGGACTGACAAAAGAGGGTTTGTTAGTTGTCTTTTTAGGGGCTGCAACATATTTAGCCAAACCAGACCTTTTAGGACTGACAGGAATGGGTTCACTAGTAGTGTTTCTATGGGTTGCACTGTCTTTAGCTAATCTAGGTTTCTTAGCACTGACAGGGGTAGGTTCTGGTTCTGTGAATGGTTCTGGTTTGGTTTTACTGGCCTGCAAGCGGGTTCTGAGGTGACTACGGAGCCGCGCCACGAGAGAATCTTTTTGCAACCTTTTCCAGTCATCAGCGCTGGTCTCTGTGCACGCACTTCTGGTATCTATAGAATCACTGGAGAAGGCCTAAAAATAGAAAACAAAAATGTCTTTGGCAAAGAGAAACATAATTGCAGAGGCATCATATTACATTTTACATGACCTCCAATGATATACAGGGAAAACATTAAAAGATCAATTTGCACTGGATAACAACTAGTACTTCAAAATGCACTATACTAATAATTTACGGTTTTCAATATTGCATAGTGTTTCATACATAGGCTCATCTGTGGCACACCATAATATAGGAACAGCAGCCACGGAGTAAGTAAGTAATTAAGTAAGTAAGTAAATAAATAATAAATAAATAAATGAAGTGCACATTACGTTCTGTCACACCAGAGTAATCTCATTCCACTGTTGCTTGTAAACACATGGCATGCACATGCTTTTCCTTGTCTGCTTGTGTCAGACAGATCACCTGCTAGACGGATTTTTTTTTGGCTGTGTCCAGTGTGGCGAGTCTGAACAAAACCTGATTGACTCGACAACACAAGATAATTGTCCCTCAATATTGAATTAGGGATGTTACTCTCTGCAAAGTGACAGTATCCCAGCTGCTAGTGGAATCTACACATTTAACAAGTCAATTATACATGAAGTAGAACATACATTTTCGCCCGTGCATTGAATGTTTGTTCCCTTAGAAAGTCTGTGTGACAAGCAGAGGCCCTTATCAAGGCAGCTTTGTCTACTAAAACATTTAATTTATTTAATCTTTAACTACACTGGTCAGTTTAGAACATATTCTCAATGACTGCCTGGCTAGTGACAAAAATATTAGTGTATGATGTTTAATAAATCTGTAAATCTGAGCTGTGAGTGTTGTGCAATGTCTTCTCAGGGTACATGTTCAGCCCTCTTGCCCCCACCCCCACCCTCTGGGATGTCCTACCACCACAAATAAAGTTCTGAGCTAAGGGAAACACTGCATTGCAATTACCTTTTGTTGGCCATGGACTACAGGTGACACTGCCAACTGTGCCAGGAACTGGGTTTTAGTCATCTGTAACTGGGGGTCAGATGTTATGTCCTTCGAGATGATGGTCAGCCGTAGCGGGGCAGCTGATGGTAATCTTCCTTCTGTAATAGGTGGCCCATTTGGTGGCACAGAAGCTTGCCCACATTGGTTGATTGGTACCTCTTTCAAATTGGAGCTAGCTTCAGTAGATCCACTTGATGTCTCAGAAGATGGGGCACTTTCTGCTGTAGATGTGGCTGAAGGCTGAGTCATCTTTGGTGGTACAGACGGTTGTACACACCTGGTGATATGTGACTCTTTAAAAGTTTCAGAGGATGAAGTTGATATCTTAGAATCTGGGCCAAATTCCTTTGTAGATGGAGCTGAAATTGGCTGAGTGGATTTGAGTGCTAATGATGGTGTCTCATGAATAGCATTTGATTCTTTTGACAGTACAAAGGCTTGTACAGGCACCGTCATAGGTGTTGCTTTTAAACTAGGATGAATTTCAGTGGATAATGTTGGCATACTTGAAACTGGGGTTACTCCTTTTGTAAATGCAGGTGATAGCTGTGTTGATTTGACCACTGCTGATGGTTTCTCTTGGGCAGTACTTGGCACCTTTGGTGGAACAGAGTTTAGTGTGTGCCCAGGGGATAGGTGAGTCATTCAAACTGGACAGAGGTTCAGTAGATAAAGCTGATGTCTTCCGAACAGGGGCCATTTCTTTTGTTGATGCAGGTAATGACAGCTTTGTCAATTTGACCACTGCAGACAGTTTCTCTTGGAAAACAGGTGGTACCATTGGAAGGACAGAGGTCTGCACAAGCCCTGGTAAAACTGCCATTTTCAAATTGGAATAGGCTTCTGTGAATACAGTTGTCATGTTAGAAACTGTGGTAGTTTTTTGGGGAGATTCCAAATTGTCCCATATATTATCCCACTTTTGAGATATTGTTATAGCCGATTCAACTGGAGCTGTTGGTGTAGCCACGAGAACATGTGATTGCTGTGACAAAGGAAGTGACTGCATTGATGACACTGCGACAGTAAGTGGTGGTTCCACTGACTGCTGCTTTCTTATCGCTACAACTGTCTGTGGGGCTACAGTGGACTGCTGTTGCCTTGGTAACACAGCTGGCACCGGTCTTGGCACTACAATTCTAATTTTCGGGTGTGGTAAAGTCACTGACGGCTGGCTAACAACCATCGTTTTAGGTGGAACAGATGAAAGGGGAGGGGCTGCAGCTGTATTAGCTGGTGATAAACTATTTTTCTGTGCAGCAACAACTGTTGACACAACAGTAGAGAGCTGTGTCGGGGACAGTGCAGCTATTGTATGGGGAGCAAATGAAGATATGGGTCTTGGCACGACAATTATTTTCTGAGGGATTGGGTTACTCAACTGTTTACTTGACGCTGCTGTTATCTGAGGGTGGCAAGGGTGTTGTGGTAGAGATTGCACACTTATTTTAGGCGCTGCGGTTGATGGTGGCATTGGAGATGCAGTGGTTTGGGGAGGAATGACCGCAAACTGTTTTGGTATGACAATTGCCTTTATGTGGGCCTGAGGTGCACTATTCGACTGTTGGTTTGGAGACTCAACTGTTGCTTGGGACCTGACTTGCTGTACTGATGATTGGGCTGTTGTAGACTGCTCTACAGTGGGTAGATTGACTGATGCTTGGTGAGGTAAGGTAGGGGCCTGAGGAGTTGGTGGTGGGGCAGAGGTTTGAGGGGATATAGGAGTAGGTAGCTGATTTGGGGCCACAGTAGCAGTTTGTAAAGTAACCACAGTTGGAGAATATTGGATTTGGGGTGGTGCCGCCATTGTTTGAGAGGATGTGTTTTCTGTTGTTGAGTGATATGTCGAAGTTTGTGCAGTCATGGCTTCAACCAGTAGCATTGCATCCTGAAGAGATGGATACGAGGCATGGCGTTCTCTAGGTTGAACTGATGGTGCTTTTGGTGACTCAGGTGAAGGGGTCTTCACTGATTTAATTCCAGATGGAACTTGAATGGATGGAGATTGGATTGCCTCTTTCTCCATTTCCACTAGCCGCTGTTGGGATATAGAGGGTTTTGCCTTTTCTAATGAACGTCCTCTGCTAGAAGATGCTGCTGAAACAGGCAGAGAACTAACCTTGACCTTCTCCACTTCTCTTGAAGGTGTGTTTACTGCCTCCTGGACTGAGGGAATGTCAATGAGTGGAGATGAAAACATTTTTTGCACTGGCAGTTGAGCTGTAGAGGGTGTTGCTTTCTCTGGTGGTTGTCCTCTCAAAGGAAATGTTTCTGACAAAGGGTGAGAAGGGACACCAACCTCCTTCACTACTACTGAAGGGGAACTGACTTTCTCCTGGTCTGTGGGAACATCTATAGGTGGAGACTGAACTTTTTCTTCCACTGGCTGTTGCCGAGACTTGCAGACTTTGGCTTTCTTTGGTGGCCGCCCTTTTCTACGGCGTACTGACATATCAGGCCGAGAGCAAACCTCAATTTCTGTCAAGCCAACTTCCAATTCTTGAGAAGCTTTCTCTTTTGTAAGTGGTGCTGTCTCTGACAGCTGTTCATTTGTGGGGGGCACATCTGCGCAAACAAGTTGTTCATTTACTGATGTTTCATTCTCTCTTTGAAGTTGCTGGATGACTATTGATGGTTGGAGTTTTTCAAGAGGTTGAACTAATGACTGTTGCTCTGTTATGACTTCTGCCTGTGCTGACGTTTCTGATGCCTGCTGATTAACCTCAGACTGTTCTCCCACATCATCCCTTGCTACAGGGAGTGTGATGACTGGTGGCTCCGGTTCAGATGCTTGGCTCTGAGCTCCTTTTTCACAGTGTAGCCCATTGCCCCCTGCCGAACAGGGTGTCCCCAGGGCCACTGGGGTCTCCTCATCTGTCTCAAGGGAAGTCAGTCCTCCATGTGGTGATGGCTGGTGAATGGGAGGCCCTTCAGTTGGAATTCCATTGACAAAGTCCCTTGGTGAACCTGGGGACACAGGTGATAGCAGGAGTGACATGGCGGAGACAAGAGGACAGACAAATGGTGAGATACATAGCTAACATGCTAATAACATGCTTTTGGTTTGGGATGTATTAAAGCCATTAGAAATAGTTAATTTATAGTTGTATCAACTTTGTCTTTGTTTCTGTCAGCAGTGTTTCCGCAACCTGTGCTGCAAGATTTTTAAGGCCACTCCAGTGGGATTTCACAATTTAATTAAATCTGAATCACACAAACAGAGTGGTTTTCACTCTGTTCCACGTGTGAACGAGGCTGCACTGTGGTCGTGAAAATACAAGCATCCATTATGGGTGAGGAACCGAAGCGCCTGAACACCGTGCTGCTTGGGCATTTAGTGAAAAGGGCATCCTTTTCTGTGTGGGGGGCCAAACTAGAGCATGACATGGGGAGGCTGCAAAGAAATCAGCTGAAGTTTCAGGGAAAGCAACAGCAAAAAGCTAGAGCTTGTGGCTACATTTTACAGTTTATATAAATATAATAAAGTATCCTCTAATCGTGAAAATGTATGTTACATTTTCAAATTATGTACAACGTACCATTTGATCTAATGTTAGCTAGCCATCAGACAACATATAACCAAAGTTATATTGAAACAAAATATTCTTGAGCCTTAAGAACTTTAAACTGAAGGTGAGAAAATGCATCTGAGAAAAAAAAAAACCTTACTCCATGGCTTTTTACAGCATTTCTTAGCATATGCACCTGCTATTTCATCTCATGAACACTAAAATATTACTCTATTACTCTAGTAATAGACCTTACTCTAGTCCTGGCTGCTGAGGAGACTGGGGTCAATAAATGCCAAGGGGCTGTATGCACTCTGTTCGGCATACTACTTTGTGGCAGTCTTAGAACTTATGCACTGGATTGGGATTGTCATTGTCACCAGTGGAAATTCCCGTACTGATTTAAAGTTAGTTTTTTGTTTTGTTTGCATCTTCATTGCACAGTCAAAACCATGTTCTGAAGAAAGAAGCATAATTAAACTCTCTTTTGCTCTCTTTCTCCCCTTCTTCTGGCAGTTTAAATTTCAATTCAATTCAGTTTCAGTTATTTTTCCTTACCTTGTACTTCACTGACGACCTGTCTGCAATTCAGAGTGCGCTCATTGTCCTCCTGCTTCAAGATATACCGAGGAAAATAATCATCATAATCAGAATCCTGTGGAAGAGATACACACCAATGTCAATAAAAATGCAAGCAAAAGAAAAATAAATGAATCTGTAGACTGTGATCCACATCCACCTCTTGTTTGATAAGTATAAATGCCATCGGATGATTTCCCTCTCCATAGGCCTCGCGGTGCTGCTCCTCTTGCAGACCCTCCTCATTCTCCCCTTGCTGCTTTTGGGTTTGCCTTGATGAGTTTCGGAACTGGTAACATTGCTCCACTATCATGGCTCGCAGAGGAACAAGGTCTGGTAAAGAAAAACAAGAAAACAGCCGATTGCTAAGATTACAGTAAGATTACAGTAAGATTACAGAAATTTCAATCATGTTGAAAGACCATGTAAACAGCTAGCTTGCTGCATCAATAGTCAGGTTATTTTGATCAGGCTTTAACAAGTAACCTATTCAGTGTCCATACAACTCAGTCAATGTAGAAGTTGTGGAAGTTGGTTAAAGTCACTCAAATACCACCTAACTCTTACACATTTCAAAAAGCATGGCCCAAAGTTTCAGTGCACATTACATTTCTCTACCCTATAGTGATCTAGATAATACTAGATAATTCTCAATACTAAGTACTGCTAGTTTTCTATCTTACCATGTAGTTATTTGTATTCACTCGGCATATCTCTTACTTAGCCCTAATACAGGACCCTTTGGGAATATTTTACCGTATGAGTTTTTTTTTACCTCTCCCAAAGGGTCCTGTCCTGCTTCATTGACTTTTTCACCAGCGGAAGTTGACAAGCTCTATAAAAAGCAACTGCAGTCTACCTTTTGACCACGGGTGGCAGCAGCGTGCGTATTGCTCAGACGCAGATTACTGACGAAGAATTTGAGGCGTCTGTCAGATCTTTGATTTCATTACATTGGAAATGTGGGGTATACATTTCTTTAACAGAGTCTAAAAGTTGATTTGTACATATGAGATGTAGCGCGTGCCGTCATGGTAGCAAGTAGACAAGAGAAGGATAACAGACATTGGGTTTACAGTTTGGGTAAGTGAAATCTGGCATAGTTTGTTCGTTATAGAGCTCGCTGACTTTCATAGGAGAAAAAAAGTCAATGGAGCAGGACAGAACCCTTTGGGAGAGGAGAAAAATTCATACATGACAGATTCCCAAAGGGTCCTGTATCAGAGCTAGCACCTTACTCTGCATCCTACGTGTCAATCAGTCCCCGAAACCAGTAGGGCTCTGGATCCCGAGGGATTGACAACCACTGAATTCTAGCCCATGTTGGTTAAACTTCATTCTAATAAGAACTTACCTACAATTTTATGATATAGAGAAATTTGACAGATCAATAAAATGCCATGCCATGACAGTGATGGATATGCAGTACTTGTTTTCAAAAACGATTTAATACTGCATTTAAGAATGTTTGGCATGTCCTATTATTGTATCTGAGATACATGGCTACGAACCTCTAACGGTGATTAGCACAGGCTGGTCAACCGCCATGGTTGAATCTTTCTGTTGTATTATATTTAAAAAGGAACTGGCATATCAGTGGTCCACAAAACACGGGACGGGTTGTATTCTTGGCTAAAACAACACGTCAGAGCACTCAGCCAATTAAGGTAGGTTAGCTTACCATACTAACTAGCTAGCACGCTAGCCAACTCACCACATTGCACGCCCGTGTCCCGTTTGTCGTTGCTTGGCCCTGGGTCAGGTTCAATTTCTTTGCTGTTAGAGGTCAGTTGATTTTTCGCATTCTCAAATTCGTAACATTTTGATTTGAGGTCCTCGTTCTCCTTCTTGATTCTGGACATTTCTGCCTTCAGCTCATCCACCATAGTTTCGAAAAGTTTCGTTGTCTCTGCGACTGCACTTTTCAGCATGCTGTCCATAACAGTGGCGTAACGCGTCTGAAAATCATCCCCCGCCATGATTATATGGTTTATCCTATGTTCGTGTTTCAAATAAGTCAGGATTTGACTGTTTCTTGTTATGCTAGTTAAAGCAAGCTATTAGGAACTCATAGACCCGTCAACATGGCTTCTTCCGACGGACGCGGTTATCGGTCCTTAATGTGACGCACTAGTTCGGGTTAAAGGAGGGCGGGATCTGTCAATACATCCGGTATTTCAGACAGGCTGTACTAAAATAGTGTATTTTTCGATCCTATTGGCAATGACTAATAAATGAGTGTTCGTGCCAATGCTTTTATTTCCATGAAAAAAATATGCGGCATGGTTTCTCGTTCTAGACCGCGAGCTGATTTTATGACACAGCAATTCCATCGAGTAACGATGAAGATTGTCCAAGCTCACGACCCGTATTTTATATACCGGAAGTGAGTTTGTTTACGGAATCAAGAGCAAATGCTTCAGCTCAACGAACAAACAGATTACAGCTGTTTGGGTTTCCCTTCGCTACGATAGACGCCTTTCGTAGTAGATATATTTTATACACCATTTAGCCATATATTATAAATGAGAATTGTATTTTTTCGATCACACTCCGACAGTAGGTCATTTTGAATCGATACTAGTGTAACAAGCTAGTTAGCTAAGCTAAAAGCGACTTTGCAGTTTGATTAACGTTAGCTTCGGCCTTGGCGCTACCAACGACTAAATATGAGCTATTTATTCTCATTCTATAACGTTGCTTACATTGAAGGCTGAGTTAACAAAAGTGGTGCTCCAAGCTAAGACACCGACGTTAGTTGGATTCGTCAAATGCCCCTCATCTGCAGGCTTTGATCTGCAATTTTAACGCTACCTTAGCTATTGAGTAACCGGTCCAGCGTTTAACACATCTCTGACAGAATGTCCGAGGCTATCGTAACGTTTCAGTCCCAACTTTCCGGTGTCATGGAAACGGTCTTCAAGGCAGCCATGTACGAAATCACCCGGCTGGTGGAAGATAGTTTCTTGGAAGAGGTGACACGGAGCCGGGAGCAAGTCGAGTCTCTGAAGAGGCGACTGAAGTGGTCTGAGAGTCGACGCAAGGAAAGAGACGGAGACAGGAAGGGAAGATGTGTGGACTGTGGAAGAGTGGGGGTGTCTAGCGAAGAGAAACCTCCAACGATACAGACAGGTGAGTCTGACACGACTTTTTAAAATGTGTTTGGGATATTCTAACCCCCTATCACTGTGGACGGCAATGTGAGCTGGAGGCAGAGGACGTGTATTCAAGAGCAGTTAAGAAGGCCTTCAATTGACTCTAGGTCGGGTCTTACTCGTCTCAGCTTTTCGGAATCAATTTAAAAACTTTTACTTCTATTTCCACTGCAGAGAAATGTCTGAAACAGGAGAGTGTGCTGAAAGAAGAGATGAACAGCTGTCAGGGCACTGCTGGAGAGACACCCAGTCATGAGATAGAAGCAGAGCTAGAAGCAGAACTAGAGGACAACACTTCCACGAAGGCACTGCAGGTAGAGGACTTTTTTTTTTTTTTTACTTTGGTTGCCATGATGGAAGTATGTGGCAGGGACTGTCCTTTTTGCTCCTACACACCCCTTGGGAGTCAAGTAACCTCTGGAATGTTCTGTCACGTTTTTGTCTGTTCATGTCTGTCTAACATTTCTGGAACCTTGTATGTCCACCCCATGCCTTATTTTAGGCCAAAAGCTTGGCATCATGGTAAAATAAACATGTCTGCTAATCTTATGCCAAGGTTATGGTTTCCCTTGAGGGGAGTGGAGTTTACCTGACCAAATTACTTTTGTTCCTATGTCCGTCTGTCAGTCCCCAGACATAGGGTGTGAAAAGCTGGATAGACTGCTAAAGGAGGAGACCCTCTGCATCACACCGGATAGCATTGAGCCCCAAGAGAGATGGAGAGTCAATTTGGATGGTTAGTTTCTCTATATATGCGGCTAGATACAAACAACACTAATTTCACAAAGAATATTCAGCATCTTAAAATCTTGTTAATTAACAGTCAAACCGAAGTACACAGACTCTAGTTAGTTGGCTACCATTATTACAGTATTATTTTACTAGTGACTGATGAATAAGATAATGCACAGTCTGAACACTGGCTTGAAAGTCACTTATCACATAGCTGACCAGTACATGATTGTATTATGTTCAATATGTTTACTGCCATTGTAGTCCCTTTATTCATAACTTTTTGAAAATCTTGTTTTCCTCCTCTCATGGGTCAGGAGCAGAACGGTCAGATCTGTCTGGGCCCACTAAAAGTTTCAATGACCAGGAGATCCAACAGTGCCAGGGAGACTGGGAGTCTGGCTTGGACCAGAGGCCAGGACCTGGCCTAGATGGGGACTCAACTGACCCATCTGAACATCTTTATCGGAACCGGTACGGCATGGAAGAACTGGGTGGCTTTGACAAGGCTGGTTATGGAGGTGCCAATATGATAGACATGGGTAGCCTGGATGAGTTACAAGGGTCACCGTCCCACCTAGGTGAGGAGCTGAGTTACCCGGGCCACTATGCGGGGGACCTGGGAGCATCTGAGGGCACTGAGCATCGAGCTTACCAGCCTGGTCCCCCACGGAATAGAAGGGGTGCATTAGGTTCACCCTCAAGGGCCAATATTGAGGTGAGCGGGGAGTTCAGCTGTCTGTTGATCAATGAGGAGGGGTATCTACAGGACCCAAGCGTCTTGTACCCTGAACATGTGTCTGGTGATTCAAGCAGCAGGGTGAGCTTCCGGGGGCAGGGCATTCGCACTGGAGACCCATCCTTAGATGGAACACAGGGCCTCTTTAGCCCCTCAGAGACATACAGCCATACTATAAACCTAGGAGACAGGTTACAACATCAAACAGGAGGGAGAGGAGGGAGGAGGCACAACTGTAACCAGTGTTCCATGTCCTTCCTCGACTCTGCCTCCCTGAAGGCCCACAAGCAGACACACAAAGCCGGACAGGGGCCACCATACTCCTGCAACCAGTGTGGGAAGACCTTCACTCAAGCCTGTAACCTCAAAGTCCATCAGAGGATTCACTCTGGACAGGGGCTCCATCTCTGCAGCCACTGTGGAAAAGGTTTCCCTTCCTTCGCTGACCTGAAGGCACATAAGTGTAGCCAAACAGGTGACAAACCTTACTGTTGCACTGTTTGCGGGAACAAGTTCAGTCGTCTTTGGAATCTGAAGTTGCATCGGCGCATCCACACACAGGAAAAACCTCATCAGTGCACCATGTGCGATAAGAGCTTCACACGGGCGGACATATTGAAGGTTCACCAACGTACCCACACAGGGGAAAGACCGTACTGCTGCACTATCTGTGGCCTCAGTTTCAAACGCCTGGATCATCTAAAGTCACATCAGCGCAAACACAGGACAGATCTATGAAACTGAAGTTTGGAAAATCCTGCAAATCAGAATTGTATGCTTTGAGTTGTGGGCCATTGATGTTTTTATCAAGATAACATTGAGTCACATTTTCTGACCAAGCTTGTTTTATAGCTCTCCATGATTTTACATCAGTAATTTGGTTGGTATGAAAAATACAGTGGGGTACAAAAGTCTGAGTCCACTACCATCATTTATCAATAACTAATACATTTTACTCAATTGATACTCTTCTTATTCAAGAATTGATTCAAGAACTGAATTTTCTTTTTTTCATTTTTATTTTTAAATGAACTTTGAGAAATTTTGTTTGTATGAAATTGAAATATCTGAATATCTTCGCACACCATTTGGTAAGGTTTTCTCGAATTGTTGTCACACTGTATATTTCATTCAAATATTAACACGTGTAACATCCTAGTACACACACTGAATTATTTGGGTCTTCTAACAACTAATACCAGATATTGACTAAATTAATATTGTCCTCTATGATTTTAGACAATTGGCAAACTGCGGCCTTAATGGGAGAATAGCAGTTTCAAAAGCATTTCTTCGACGACTAAACATTTAGCATGGCCCAAACAATACCAACATTTCACTGTTGAAGACTGGGGTATTGTTTACTGATTTACTGGCTGCCGCATGAGAGTTTAATGCAACAGTGCCTAAAACCTACAGTCAAAGATGGTGATGGAAATATTGAGGTATTCACTCTATTCTGCAGAGGTATGCCTTCCCTTCTGGCTTAATGTTGCGTGGAAGAGGATTCATTTTCATGCATCGAAGCTATGCCAGGCCTATTTGAAGTCCAAGGAAGAGCTTTCCCTCAACAGTCACCAGACCTCAACCCCATTGAACATTTTGGGAACATTTAAAAATGGAAAAAGTGAAACTTATTGTAACATCACAAGACAGTCTCTTGGATGCTCTAAAAGCGTGCTGGAATAATGATTCTTAAATACTGCAAACACCTATAAAAATAAATAAATAAATAAAAAAACACAAAATCGATGCCAGACAGAGTGCAAGCTGTGATTAGGGTAAACGGTGGAGATACCAAATATTGAGAAATTTTGACTTCCAGTAAATACTAACAATTTTTGACTTGACTTATATTAATGAACATTTCTGTAATCCTGTTTGAGAAATGTCATTTGAATTTAAAAATTGTATTAGTTTTTGATAAATGATGAAACGAAAGGGTTCTTGGTAGTGGATCAGACTTTTAGACCCCACTGTATGCCATAGAAAAATAATAATGTGTTTGATATAATGGTATGTCTTATTTGTACATCGTAGCTGCAGTTATGGCTGCATATGTGAGTTCTAAAAACTTACTTTGTCAAGTAAATGTATGATACTTGTGATTACATTGCAGATTCAAATAAAATTAAAACTGATTTTCTGCTGAATATTTCTGTTTTTCTTATTTTTTGATGGGATTTTGACAATTTTGTCAAGCTTTTAGGCTGTAGTTAACCTATTTCCATTACAAATTGTTCTCTGTATTATTTCCCCTGAATACATCTCACTGGTATTGGAAGGCATAGTATTGTATATAATTCATAAAACATATGTATAGTGTGGTATATGTGGTTCAATTAGGAATGTCATTGGAGCCCAAGTCCAGATGGTTCAAGTAAGATTGACTTCAATAATTAAACGGCACTGAAAATAAACCCAATGGGACCAAAAAGTAAAAAGCATATGAGAAAATGTCATATTTACAACTACATGTTGTACAATTAGCTGAGGCTCGTATCCAGAGCAACTTAGAATGAGTAACGGCAGAACAAGCTTAAATCACTAAAACTACCTTAGTTGCCTTTAAATATACCTGTGAGAATAGAATGATCATGTAAGAACAAGGTGCTATGAAAATAAATATAATAAAAGCTAAGGAGACGGACAGAAGGGGCTGTTAGAATGAGTAGAAGAGAGGGGAAAAGTAACAATCGAGGCCACTGTACCTTTTTGGCGCAGCCAGTGGGTTTCCCTTTACTAAAACGCGTTTTGTTATTTTAAGGAAACCAGGAGAGGCTACCGTACTGCGTCGATGCTGACGTCACGATCAAAAACAAAACCTCAAGCGATTGCCATGTAGCTACATGATATTACATGGTATTTATAACTGAATCTACCCAGCTGACCAGCTGTTAGTGGTGGAAAACAGACACGTGGTTTTAAATATATAGCAATTACACTAGGCTATGATTTTTATAACCCGTAGGAGTTTCGTCTTTCTAGATTTGCAGCGATGTTTGCTAACGTTAGTAGCTACTTAGCTAACTCAATATGATTTGACAGAATTCAGCTTAATACATTTTAAAGTGCCGTTGAGTAGTATAATCTTTTACTGAGTATATTTTGATGGATATCTGTTTTAAGAACATTGTTTGATATCTGCACCTGGGAAAGGCTGCTCTGTGATAATGATGTGCGAACCTGTGGTGGTACCGTCTTCCTCATTTTGAATGCCTTGGATCTGACCTTAAAACAAAAAGCGCTGTCAGTCTCTCACACACACGGATTTCTGGGGTGTATTGGACAGTGGATTCTTACAGACACACAGAGTATCCATCATGTCGGACCTGGACACCCTCATTGTCACATTTCAGACTCAGCTTTCGGATGTCTTGGAGACAGTCCTAAAGACAGCGATGTATGAGGTCACCAGGTTGGTGGAGGATGGCGTCGTGGAGGAGGTGAGGCGCAGGAACCAGGAAGTGGAGTCGCTGAGGACGCAGCTGCAGTGGGCAGAGAAGAAACTAAGTGATCAAGGGGAGAAAGAGGGGGGAAAGAGAGGGAAGTGTGTTGACTGTGGCAAGGATGATGTGGAGTTGTCCCCTGACGTGGCTGAAGAAAGGCCTACAGAACTACAGTATGGTAAGACTAAAAAGGTCCATCACATGACTACTTGGTCTCCCCTCTTTTCAGATCCCAATTATTATTATATTGCCTCGTAGATATCTGTGGGACTCAGTGTATGCTGTGCTCTCCCCTACCAACAAAACATTTCCAATAAGTGAATGGTTGTTTATGGTTTAAAAAAAATACTAGTGATTGTTCCTTATTTTGACTCATCCAGGCACTGAACTAGAGAACAATATGGGCTCAGTAATTAGACTACTGCTGTGATTGCTATTTCAGATATTTTAAGGGGGTGTAGTTTGAAACAAGAGGACAACTCTGTGGACAGGTGGACAAAAAGCTGTAGACCGGAAGTGATGTCAGAGACAACACATGAGGCTGATATGTCCACAACCATTCTCAGCTCTGTGAGGGAATCACAGGTGAGTGACCTATTGAAATATAACCATCTCAGAGCAGAAATGCTGACCTAAGACAATCATCTGGCATTCACATAATCATAAATAAGATGTTCAAGGAAACATGGTCAATGATTCAAGCATTGTTCTGAGAGGTTTGGTGACAGGGAGTTTGACAGCATACATCTAATAAACTGAAAGTAAAAGTACCCTCAGAAATATTATATGTTCTTTGTCCTATTTAGGAAATACAAGAAGACAGTGTGAGGCCAGCTGTGGATGTGAAGGAAGAACCAGTAGATAAGACATCTTGTTCTGCTGTGCACCCAGGCAGGTGGACTGTTAGCCATGATGGTGAGTATTCTGCTGCACTCAACTGTTCCAAAGGACCATTCTTGTCTGGACAATACTACACATAGACAGATTGTGCACGAGGAGAATGTTTTTGTCCAGCAATATATATAGCACAATATGAAAAGCAAGCTTTCCTGAGGAAAAAATACAAATTGTATATATTAAAGAATATAAGTTATTTCTAAAGGTGCTCAACTCTTTTGTAAACTGTGATTGCACATACAAGCTAGTATTTGCTAAATTAGAATTTAAATTGCAGTAGTCTACCAAATAAATCCTTGAAAATCACTGAATCAAAAGTGTTTTACTGTTGTATTTTTTGAGCAATACCCAATTCTCATGCAGCCCAATGATAATAAATATTAACGAAATATTACTGGAAGTAAATATTTTATTGGCAATTAGTTTATTCTAAGAAAAGGTTTACAAAGTTCCATCACCTCAAGCAATTGCTATGTAGCTAGCTTGGTTACATGGTATTTATAAATGAACCTGCTTAGCTGACCAGTTAGACTAGGCCATGATTTATCTAACCCGAAGGAGTTTTGGCTTTCTCAATAGCAGCTATAGGTTTGCTAACGTTATTATTAGCTCGTTAATGCTAAATTAGGTAGTAGCTAAAATGTTTTTGGCTGATGAATTAGCAAAAGTAGCTAGTAAACTTTGGAATCCACTAGCCACAGTGGCTTAGAAAGGTTTAATTCTTGTCATGTATGTAATTACTTACATTTATGTTTGGCCTATAGTTTCTTGTGTTTTTACTAATAACAATTACTCTGAGTTATTGCAATAAGTAAAGTTTGTGTTTCAGTCCAGTTATAATCTATCGTCAGTTGGATTGGCCTTTTTAGTTAAAAAAAAAAAAAGGTGATTTCACAGTCCTTAACTCTTAAACACCGACTTGCATGGATGTGAATATAGCTTACTTTATGATCTGTGGGTCCACCAGTTGATAAAGGTAGTTTCAAGTCATGAATGTACTACAGCATTAATATGGAGCCTATTTCTATTAATTTAATAGGTCAGGCAGGATCTGAATCCCACAGCTGTAGTGAGATGACTGATGCACAACTGAAACAGACACAGCAAAACACTGAGGAGTTATTGAGGAGTGTCATTAAACAAGACCCACAGAGCTCTACTGCATATACCTTTGCTGAAGACCAGGAGGCCACACACATGGTTACAGAGCCCTCTCACGCCTCACCTTTGGAGATGGACTCCAAATGGGCTGGTCTGACTCTTGGAACAACTGGACTGCTCCAGAACCACACATTTGGACCACAAACGGACAAGGATTGTGAAACAGCCATAATAACCAGAGGTTCGCTAAAGTGCATGGACCATAAGCTCGTGGACCCAGCCACAGCAGACGAAGTTCATGCTAACCCACAACTAGTTAGGGATCAGATTTCATCCTCGGGGTCCCCTAAAGCAAGATTGCAAATTAGCGATGTGGGGAGTGTGGTGATCAAGCAGGAGATTCTTGTGGATTCCGATGGGAGTGAGGAAGAGGAGGAGGCGGAAGAGAAAGAGATGACAAGGTCAGGTATGGCATCTTTCTCATGTTCACGAAACCCGTACAGGGTGAGATCAGAAGTTCTCAAGCAGAAACACATTTCCCATAAACCCCCCGTGCAGGAAGTTATGAAGCTGCATTCCAAAGTGGGTACAAGTCTTAGACTGCAAGCCGCTGTACAACACCTCCACCGACCAATAAAGAAGCCCCCTCCCACACTTTCGAACAATACCAGCACAGCGCCGTCCATCGCTCACTGTCAGGTTGCAAAATTAAATCCCCTCAACAGAACTCCTTCCACATCCAAAGCCTCTCCCTCTCCTCCTCATCCTCCTCCTCCCCTCTCAATCCAGCGAGCTCACCTCGGTGACAAGCAAGCCACAGCCGTTACCCGAACCGGTGCCCCGTGGGTCAGCATCAAATCCCACCACCAGGCTGCGAACTCCAACCACCCACACCCCCACCCCCACCCAGGCTCTCACCCTCAACCTGGCCCCAGGCACCTCCTGCGTTGTGGCCAGTGTGGGAAGTGCTTCCCCCACCCCAGCAACCTGAAAGCCCACCTGCAGACCCATACGGGGGAGCGACCCTTCTGCTGCTCCATCTGTGGTCGTAGCTTCACCAAGCTGAGCAACCTCAAGGCCCACCGGCGGGTCCACACCGGGGAAAGGCCATACTGCTGCTTGGCCTGCGGCAAGCGCTTCACGCAGAAATGTAACCTGAAACGCCACCAGAGGATCCACCTGGATGTATGACGACACATACACAACCAGTGACAGAGAGATCATTTTGATGTGGTGTGTGTGTGTGTGTGTGTGTGTGTGTGTTTCTTTCTTTCAGATCAGGATGCACGGGTGTTTACTTTGCGTTGTAGTGCAACCGATGTGATTCATCACAAGACTGCTTCCTGTGTACTTGTGTGCTGAAGTGATTATTCCGAGATGAACAATTTTATCCAGTTATTTTTGAAGTGTTTTGCTTTTCTGGATGTGTATGATGCAGATGATTGATTGAAAATCTTTTGGTCAGTAAAAGACTATTCTGTGAATATTTAAATTCTTCCATAATGTGAATGAGACCAGGTGCAACGTGTCTCTAAGAGCAAGAGCACTTGTCTTGGATCACAAACCAGCTCACCAAGGTCCCAAAAACGCTTATTTTCCATTGCAAGGATTTTTATGTTTTTACTTGAGTGGAAGGTTTGTCTGGGTTTGTTATAGGTTGAGTGAATGAGTCCATGAAACCCACTCAGAATCCACAATGAAGATTTTAGTCTGCAAAGAAGCGCCGTTTCTCTAAAATCCTGAAAATGCACTTTTTGGAGAAACAGGGTTTTTGTCTGACTGCAACATGAGATGAATTTCACAATGACAGAATAAAACAGTTTCCAGATTAGCGCTTGTAATGTAAATTACTTTACAGGTCCCGGGGCTGCATTGGTAGAAAGCCTTTTATTTTGAAATTCTGAATTATAAATGTTCAAAGCGTGTGTTGGATGCAGCCATCTTCAATGCATCAAATCCTCCACCATACTGCTGTGACTTCTGAAGGTATGCGCTTCACCACCACAGCTCTGTTTTTTTCGCCACGTGATAAGTAGGTATCAATAGCGATGACTGAATTTGTATCTGTACAGATGAAAAATATAAAGTGATAACATACAGTATATATTGGTTAAGAAAAACTCATACCACAAGTCGTGTGTTTTTTTTCTTCCAAATGATAAAGTGAGCAGAGTTGGAGGAAAGAGGAAGATCCGGATAACACTAAACAAAAAAACAATGTAATGTTTTAATTGGCCAGTTGGTGGCAGCCTTTCACCTAACTAGTTACATCTGTCAGATACTGAGCAGAGATTTGTAGAAGTCCACTTGGCTTGCAGGTGAGATATTAATGGAATGGAGGAATATTATCAAAGAACATCACACCAGTAGTGGTTCAGTTTATGCTCACAAGTGTCATCTTGTGTGTGTATGTGTTACACATCTCATGTTCAGGATTAAGCTTGGTGTGTTGGTATCTAGCAGCACTGTGCAGGTGGTACGACTGATAACATTTTAATCTTATTTTCAAGGTTGATGAAAAAGCAAGCAGAGACTTGACGTGTGTGTTTGTCTGTTAGTGTTTGTGTGTGTGTGTGTGTGTGTGTGTGTGTGTGTGAGAGAGAGAGAGTGTGGATTCAAGCAGTGTTTCTGTCCTGGATGTGATGTTTTTCTTTTTGATGTTTGAATCCAATAAAAAGAGTTACCTATGAAGAAATACTTACTTAGTTGAATCCATAGAGAGAAGAGAGATGGTTGTGGTTGGGGGGGGGGGGGGGGGGGGTTGTAAGACCAGTCTATGGGCTGTCCTATGGGCTGTGTGCATGTGAATGTTCACCTGTAGTGTGTGTGTGTGTGGGGTGGGGGGATGACGACTATGACTGAGCTTTGCCTCTGGTCACAGTGTTCCTAGCGTCTGTTGCCGTGGCAGCAGATCAGGCCCATAGAGCCCAGACCCAACCTGTGAGTCCATGGTCTCCTTCCATTATCCCTCTACCTCACTCTTTAATTGGACCACTGTGGTGTAATCATTACCACAGCAGATGCTTAATTGCTCTTAAAAACAACACTTTGCCCCTCCTCTCCTCTTCTCTTTAGCCTATTCATTTGTCGACTTCTTTTTCTCTGAAAGGTTTCTCTCTCTGGTCCTTCAGAAGTTCGTAAGCCACACTAAGATACCAGCATTGTGAAGAACAAGAAGCTTTGTGTATATGTGTGTGTGTGTGTGTGTGTGTGTTTGTGATTGGATATGTTTGGCATACACATTAGTAATATCTACAGGCGACCTTCACCTGAACTCCTCTTCAGTTGGATTTGGTTAAAATAAAAAATGATTGAAGAGGTTGTACTACAAAAAGAGAGATAAAATGACGATCATAAAGCACATGTTCCCATAACTAGAAGGCCACAGGTTTGATCCCTGCCAACCTGTGTGTGCTTGAGCAAAACACTACAACCCTACCTGCTCAGCTATTGTAAATCACTCTGGGTAAGCATATCAGCTCAATTGCTAAAATGTAATGCTTGTTAAGTCTCCCGCACACAAAAACATCAAGCGGATTCCTTCGGTATTAACAGACATTTTGTCATCGCGTTCAGATCCCCCATTGCTTTTGATATATTTGAAGTGGTTACGTGTGCAGCGGAGCGCCGTCTATTCTTTTAGTCACTGCCATTCATTACAGGGACCATTAATGTCTCCCCAAGCCGGGAGAGTAAAAAGAAAATGAGAAAACAAGCGCACAAGAAAGAAAGAAGACACAGACGGTGTCAAAGGATAATGCTGCTTTGTGGAAGATGACAAACTCCTCAATAAAAGTGTCTTCACATTTTTTTAAATTTCAAAATCCCAAGTATCAAACACAGAATTAGCAGCGACTTTCTACTTGTTTCCACATTTACAGAGCAAACGATAATATTAGCGATGCCTGACTGGACGTGGAAAAAAATATCCTTTCCCTACATGAATTGATAGCTATACTATAGAACACACCTCTTCTTTGCTTTTCTATGTCAAATTGTTCCAATATTAAAGTCAGTGCTTAACAGGCACTGTGGAAGATTTATGCCAAGCGTTGAGAGGCCAGGGTTTCTTATTCATAACGTCTTCATATTTCATAAAAAGCAGCTCAGGCAGCAGAAATTGAACTTTGATGTGTCCTTTTATTCTAACTTTTATACCCTTTTGTTGTAGGTCCACTGAACCCATTAAGAGGAGGTAGAGGTCCTTGAGCTTCACCTTTTTCTTTTCTTTTTTTTTTTACATTGTGTATGAAGGAATAAGTGTAGCTGTGAAGTAGGCAAAGCTTGAGGTCTCTCCTGGCATATCCTTTTTGTGTTTCCTGTGAACAGGGAGGTTACACTTGAAAGGGACTGGAAGAGTTCACTAAGTTATTCTCTTGTTTGTAAAACACGTGGATGCGTTGAAGCACTTGTGTTCCACAGCCCATGAGTTTCTCTTTATCTCTCTTCATCCCTCTCACATACACTCATATATATACATGCACATGCAGCCAAGCATCGAGGATCACACTATGTTCAGTGGACACTCATGCCCATTTTTTATAATTGTGTGTGTGCATGTAATAATAGCTGTGTTGGACTTTTTTCCACTGCCAATCTCACAGTTTGATGCTTGTTTCTCGGCAAGCCTGGCAGAGGGTTCTGAGATCACACATTCTGCGAGGGTGGGTGTGTTTGAGTGTAGCTCTAAAATACATGTGCCCAGTGGCCAAGTTTCAAGTGGAATATTGAGAGAGTTACAGAAGGGACAAGGTGTGTGTCTCTCTGTGTGTGTGTGTGTGTGTGTGTGTGTGTGTGTGTGTGTGTGCACATACAGTTGGTGGACAAAGTAACGGAAACATCTAACAAGTAGGTCCACCTTTCAGAGCAGCTTCGGCCCTCGTTGGAACGCTGACATACTGAACTGAACTAGTGGGATATTGGATGATGCTTCAAGAAGGAAAGCCTCCAGTTCTTTGAAGGATGAAGGGAGAGGAAACCGTCTTCACACTCTGCGCTCAAAGTTCTAACTCCTTTTTTAAGTGGTGTTTCCGTTATTTTGTCCACCGCCTGCTTATCTCATCATATCTCTTCATCTCTCTTGCCTTTTCTCCTTTCCTTCTTCTCTGCACGTCACCCGTGTTTCGTCCAACCCCCCCCCCTCTTTTTCCCTCCCCCCTTCTCCTCTCTCTTCGTCCATGCTTGGTTCTTCTCCAACCACAACACGTTGTGTCTGTAAATCCTTAGTGTAATGCTGTTTAAGGTCCAAGAGCTGCACATGTTGGTCGCCCTGCAATGCATGTGTCATTGGGTTTCAACAGACACACACACACACACACACACACACACACACACAAACTGCCTGATGACAGTGGTTTTATTATTCTGTTTATCTACTTAATCTGTCTCCTTGTAAAAAATCTGAAAATGTCAGTTATGTGCGTCTGCATTTATATGCCACTCCGATTGTTAATATATTTATGCCTCTGAATTTTTCTGTCCTTTCTCTTTTCGTGTTTGTAGAAGCAGTTTGTTTGCATAGGCTTGATTGGGAGTGCGTGGGTCTGTGTGGGTGTGTATGTGTTTGGCATCTCTCCACATCCACCCAAATTTGTATTTCAAACACCATCAGAATTTCCCACTCCTGCACATGGCTCCATCCCCTGGTTGGTTTTATTGGTATTTTAGCAAACATGTCTGTCTGTCTGTCTGTCTGTCTGTCTGTCTGTCTGTCTGTCTGTCTGTCTGACTCTGGCTTGCTAACGTGCGGCACCACACATCAAAACCAGACTGACATCTGACATGAGAGAGGTGCAATCAGCCTAGAGATTGCTGCTTGAATCCCCATACCGCCGTTTGAAAATGTCGCCAGTGCTCCTCGAGCACCAGGGGAGAAATATACTGGATCGCTGTCCTGAGCAATCATCATTGTCATTATGAGTTTATATCATCAACACCAGAGGTGATGAACGTGGCCTTTAACGGTTGGAGAGGAGAGGAGAGGGGAGGAGAACAGATAAGCCTGGACAAGGCAGCAACGATGCTCAAGAAGAAATGACAAGATGAGACGACGAGGACAGTTGAGATCAATCACAGTAGCAGAGATGGCAGGTGTTCATTAATACCTAATTGGGACTATGGAGTCACAAGGACGTATTTTCAAGGATTTCTGTAAAGATTAGCTAACATATTCTGTCATCCTCTTGTGTTGACTCTTGTAGGGGCAGAACGTGACAAACCAAGGATTTCCTTTTAGATGAGAATACATCACACCTTTGCCTCTTAATGCTTTGTTCATGAAAAGCTGTTATTCCTTGAGTCTAGGGCGTTCACAGGCTTGGTATGAAATGCTGTGGGTAAGAGTATGCTACTGACACTATATTTGATATAATACTGCAGTCAACAGAGGTCACTATTGCTCCATGGTAAACTGTTCCACAGCCTCTTTCCACGTGTGGTTGATTGAGCTGTGCATGCGTGTGTGCCTGTGCATGTGTAAGTGTGTGTCTGCTCAGCTCACACACATACAGTACATTTAGAACAAACCATGCCAACGTAAACTGACAAACAGCACACACACACACACACACATGCACAAACACACTTATCTGATTGCTTCTTCTCTGATTTCTGATGCTGCAACCATCAAGTGGATGCCTTTTTTTTCCCCTTTACTCCGACTGCCTCTTCTCTTTTCCTCGCCTCCAACTTATTGCTCTTTTTCTTCCTTCTGTTCTTCTAGTGTTCTACCCCCTGGCTACACACACACACACACACACACACACACACACACACACTATGGCAAAGCGAGTGAGGAGAGGCAAGACAGACTCAGTGTGTGTGAGAGTGGAGAGGGATGATAGCTATGGTTTGTGTTTCCCCCTGTCTCTCTTGCTAAAGTGAACCACCCAGAGTGGGAGTACACACACACACACACACACACACACACACACACACACACACACACACACACACACACACATAATACCTCAGCCTTCTCTCGGGAACAGAGCAGATGGAAACCCAGGAATCCTAAATGAATCCCTACACAGGGGCAACAGGCAGGCAGAGTGGCTGAAGAAATGTCAAACGCACACTTTCCCTTGCGCCTTTCTCTAAATGGTTTGGTGATTTTGATGTAGGAGTCTCTCTATTTTTTTTCTCTGTTTCATTGTGTATGTACCTGCACACACATGGCCATTTTTAATACACAAATATGAGCATACATGCATACATTTGTGTGCTATGAAGTGTGTGTGTGTGTGTGTGTGTGTGTGTGTGTGTGTTATCAGTGTCAGCCAGGATGATTTACCCTGCTTTAATGTTCATCTGCTGTCTGGTTGAAGCTAGTTGAAACTCTCTCTCTCTCTCTCTCTCTCTCTCTCTCTCTCTCTCTCTCTCTCTCTCTCTCTCTCTCTCTCTCTCTCTCTCTCTCTCTCTCTCTCTCTCTCTCTCTCTCTCTCTCTCTCTCTCTCTCTCACCAAAACCTATTAGATGGCTTGTTGTGCTGCCGATGAAAAATCCAAGGCTACATTTCCTTTCCCCCGGCTAAGCCTGCTGCCACTATCTGGACAAACTATTGACAGTCTTAGAGCCAGACTTAGGTCTGTCTCTCACTGTACTGAGAGAGACAGATAGAGAGAGAGCGAGACAGCGGCTGGAGATGGAGAAAAAGAGAGGGATTGGATTAGCCGAGTTGCAGTTATTCCATTACCTCTACATGACACATACACACACATTCTCCCACACTATGGTGTTTGCTCAGACCACAAATTTCCCTTGCTCAACACTGCACATATGGAGAAAAAAAAGAGAGAGAGAGGGGAAAAAAATGAAGAGAATCAGGGAGGAAATTGATTGAGCAGCCATTCCTTTAATTGCATTCCAAAAGCTGGTTCTAGAAGCTCTGAGAATTCTGAGCTCTGGAATTAGAGCGATCCCTGGACGTCCTCTGACAATTCTGCCTTTTGAGTAGCTTAGCGGCGTAATATTTAATAACCCCCGAGTAAACACTGTGAGGAATTGCGCAATAAATAATTGAAGGGAAATTTATAAATAATTTCCCCCCTTCATCTACTCGAGCGCAGCGCAGCCACTTCCCCAAAGTGATGCTCATTCCTCTGGACAGTCGGCAGTTCCGCCTCCCCGTCTCATGGGGGTGCTCTGGTTACACCAAAAAACAACAAGCCACATTAGCACGCCTGTCAAATAAAAAATAAATTAATAAATAGGTTTATAGACAAAAAATAGTACATGTTTCTAAGAAACAGGCCCTAACCCTCTTTTAAAATTCTGTTTTTGAGAAAACTACTTTTGTTATCCGCACGGTCTCAGATTTCTGAGTATTTTCAGGAAATGAGAAAGGTTTGCTTTGTGTTGGTGTTCATCAAACAGTCGTGGATTTACGTAACCTTTTCCTGGGTCTACACCTGTTTGACTTGGATGGGCAAATTTGGATGGGGAAATAATCCCTTCCTTCCTTATCTTAGCTAGAGCTAGAGTTAAAAGGTAGAAAAAAGGGTGCACATTTGTGTCCCCCAATTTCAAAACAGGAGAATGTACAGCATGTGAATACGAAGGTCAGCAGGTAGTTGCCTAGTACATCCTAATCAACTGCTTGCTTGCCTGCTCGTGGAGGCCCAGGTTATCACTATATCACAAACAGTTAATAGATCCGTGCTAATCCTAATTCTCACTCAGTTTTCACTTTCTGGTCTGGTCACAAAGTCAATGTTAGGGTTAGACGTAAGGGCTCCTGTGAGGTTAAGGGTTAGGTTCATGCTAAAGTTGAAAATGATTGCTGAAGTATGGCTTTGGCATCAAACTAAAGAATAAAAACCAACAGAGAGCCACCCTCTCCTCTGCATGTGGCTGTCTAGGAGAGTAGTCCTGATTACTTACATGGACGTCAGACAAATTCCCTTCTAGGCCAGCTGCTCGTCACTGATACCATCTAACTGGAAACATAGCTTTGGAGATAGTCCCTCTGCATTGCATCTGTCTCTCCTTCTCTCGCTCCTCCCAGCCTGTCTTTCTCTTTTTATCTGTTGCTCTGTCTCTCTCTCTCTGTCTGTCTCTCTGTCTCCCTCCCTCCCTCTTTCACTCAGCATTTGTGTTCCTGTCTCCGTCTGCTGTTCTATCCATTCCACTGGGCCAAACAGTGAAGGATGGAAGAGAGGTTGACACGCACGAGTGTCAGGAAGGAAGAGCGGAGACTAGATGGATCCTCCCTCTATCAACCACCACCAGAGAAAAGGAGAGGGAGAGAGGCAGGAAGGAAGAAAGAAAGAAAAAAAAAGACATGGATCAAAATAGGAAGAGAAGGAGATAGAAGGAGGGAGAGGGTGACAGAGAGGAAAGAGAAAGAAAGGGAGAGAGCAGCCACCCAACACAGTCATCAACTCCCCTCCATCCATCATCTGTCTCAACTCAAAGGCTGCCACTGCTTCATCAGCTTCTTGTGCATTATGTGTGTGTGTGTGTGTGTGTGTGCGCATCAAACACACACACAAATAAGTGTATGAATGTTTGTTTATTTGTGTATGTGCGTGCGAGTAGGTGTCCCTGATTGGCCCGCTCGACTGAATCAATTCCGCATCAGAGTTAAAGCCACCGGCTCAGACGCTGATTCGTTTCAACACGTGCCCAATGACTCTCACACGCCGTGCCAACAACGTTTGTTTGAATCCGTCAAACAGAAATCAAGCTATTGTTTAAAGATTACCTGTCAGATTAGCTATGTAATCAGTCGCTGATTGAAGATTCATTTTTTTTTACATTACTTGTGGTTCTTTATTGATTAGGAACTTACACATTCTTGGTGGGGGCATAGATATTTGCCAGACTCAATACATTTTGTAATGTTTATCTACTTGAAGTACTTAAGCCCTTGAAAAACCTCTAGATGATGACAATAGTTCTACCCCTTTTAACAGGGAGCACCTGGGGATCCGCTGTTTGAGCTGTTGCCACGGTGACCCTGACCCAGACAAGCAGCTAGAAAATGGATGGATGGATTATTATTACACTGTTGTAATTTGCTAATTTAATAATTGGATAAAACCCTCAACATTTGAAAAACAACACCCTCACAGCTACAAGAAATAATCAAAACAAAAAAAATCCTGTCATTTCCATACAAATTGATTTTATTGCTTTCTCTACCTTTCTCCCCTGTCTTTCCTCTCTGCTGTTGCCTTTGGCACCATATTGCTAATTGTGGTTTAAGAGCAGAGATCTAACTGCACCGCAAGAAATCAGGGCTGACACAATTATCTCTAGCTTTTAGTATCTGTTTATTATTCAGTCAAATGCCAAACCCAGTGGCTAATGCCTTCATTGTCACCGCAGCACGGCAGGCAGACATTTTAAGAGTTGGTAAATAATTGACTTCACGCTTCACGCTTTAGGCTGGGTTTGGTTTAGTTTGCTTGTTTTTTTTTTTGCTGCTGTTGGGTCGGGGCCAGAGTGTATCTCATGATGATCTTCAGTTTGGAAAATAAGGCCTCTTTTCTTAGTTTCAAAATGAAAAATCTAGTGATTGATATTAAGTATGAATGCCTTTGTCGTAAGTCTTCTCTATTTCATTATATTTGCTGTCTGCTCCAAATTCTCCTCTACCTCTCTCAGACAGTCAACAAAGCCACACAGCCAAACCTCCAATAACACTCTCCCTGCTCCATCTCCTCTCGTACTCCTCGTCTCCTCCTCTGAGGAAAGGGCGAATGAACGATGCTCACTCTATCGACACAAAACTTTATCTCGCTCTCCTCTCTACCCCACCCTCCCTCACTGCTAATGAGCGATGCCAGCTCTATTGACCTACTTGTGGACTTAAAGGAAATCCAATCACAAATGCCTCAGGTCGCTTTCTTCCCACTTTGGGAGATTAAAAGATTCAATTCTCCCTGCCTATCCACACTCATCATCATCATTTCTCCTTCCTCTCCTCCCTTCGTCTGCCTGCTCCGCCATCGGCCCCTCCCCTGCACCCCCATATCACTCTCTCTCTCTCTCTCTCTCTCTCTCTAACTAAGTTTCCAGGCTCTTTTACAAACTTGCTCTTTGTCTTTCCTATTCAGATACGGGAGAGGAGAGGAGAGGAGAGCAGCCGTGCAGATAATTATCAGCAGGAGACAAGGGTGTTATTGGGACACAATGGAGCTGGCAGACAGTCTGATCTAGTCGGCTGCAGAAGGACAATGAATCATTGGCTGCAGCACATCTGCAATGTGTAGACAAATATGCGCATGCACGCACACACAGATGCACATACATTTTTCCCATATATTCACACGTACAGTTAGAAACCCACCCATCCACATGCACACACGCCTTACACATACAAACACAAACATAATCTCTCTCTCACTCACTCACTCACTCACTCACTCACTCACTCACTCACTCACACATCCATCAAGTTATTGGGGAAAATTAACTAACCCCTATCATCCCAACCCCTCTATCATATGTACACACACAGCACAGCCCCCATACTGTACTGCACTGCCTATTGCCGTGCTGTTTGTTTGGCCTCATGCATACTGTGCAGTAATAGAACACAATGACCCGCACGCCAAAGGGGGTCCGCTAACAAACACAAGCTCTCTGTGGGATACATACAGTATTCAGATGGTATTGTGTGTGTGTGTGTGTGTGTGTATGCATATGAGTGTGTGTGTGTGTGTGTGTGTGTGTGTGTGTGTGTGTGTGTGTGTATAGATAAGAAGAAAGCAAATGTGATACAATCAAGTTGCCCATTTAATATCATGGCTTGTTTGAAACAGCTTTTGGACCAGCGATATTGAAGAAATGCCAAATCTGACTGCGGGAGAAATTAATGAAGATTTATCTGGGATTTGACTGGGGTAAGATGTTTGAACTGCCGGGCTAAACTGAAGTCAATCAGAGAAGTTGGGAGGGTGAAAGAGTGAGCGAGAGAGAAAGAGAGAGAGAGGGAGAGTTAAAGAAGAGGCTGAGGCTTTACTCGCGTGTCATTTGTTGAACCTTTAAACAAGCAACCCCTTTATTAAATACATGACAGATCAGCTAATCCATAAGTGAGATGAAGAAGACATAGATTGGGAGGGGGAGATGGATAAACAGGGAATACTTTTCAGAAGAGAGTATTCATATTTGAGTGTGAAAGAAAGTGTAGTTTGTGTACTTTCGGCTGATGTACAACAAGCACACCCCAAATGATTTGAGGTGACCATGTACCATGTGCAAGTAGACTGCATAAAAATGATCAAATGTCAGACTACAGGTATAGATTGAGAAAGGATCTAATGAAGCCATTGGAGGAATTGAGAGGAATGGAATGATAAGAGGATGAAGTCATAATAATAATAATAATAATAATGATGAGAAGTAATTACTATGTAGTAAAGTTTCTACCCTCCACAGGACAAGTCAATTAGTTATCTTGTAAAAAGATGTGAGAAAAAACGAGGCTGCTCATCAAGCACACGAATTAAAGCCTGTACGTGCTTTCACATGGTTGAAAACACACGCACACACACACACAATCATTTTCACCTTCCTTAACCCTCTCCATTTCCTCTCTCAGGCTTGCATTGGGCCCACTTATTTTTATAGCTCGACTCAAAAAGTGAATACCATCAATTGCCCGTGTCAACGCAAGAGCTTCACGTCTCGCCCTTTTGACAAGAATACGCTGGCAGCCTCCGTCGGCAAATTAGTGGCAGGAGACAGCAAAATAAATTTGATTTATGTGGAACATCCCACCAATATACCTTCTCTGCTCTCTCTCTCCCTCTGAGCTAAAAAAAAACCTAAGACGCTCCTTCTCTCTGTCCTCCCTTCTTAATCATCCTTTCTTTTTTCACTGCCAAGACTGAAAGAGAGTATACAGCGAAAGTGCATTTGTGCTGCCCAATCGAACTGCCCATTCTCTCAACAGCAAAGTAAAACCACCTATTTCCCTGTTGTGTCTTCCCCCACTTACTTTTGTCTTCCATTTTGTTATCTGATTGATTCCTGGACCTCTGAACACCTCATCTACAGTAAGTGTGTGGTTTTCGCTACCATTTTCTAAAAGCAGACCTAATGGTTTGACCATGGACCCACACACACGAGTAGTCTTTTGAAAACTCACTATCACCAACAGCCTTAAATGCAGTTTTGTTCCAATGGTCTGTTTGTGTCTTGCTCAAGTGTGAGCATGACGTGTGACCGGAAGCTGATGTTCAACAATACCATCAGTATGGCTTAATCTACACTTTATTAGAGCTAGCTAGCGCCAGGTAGGATTCCCTTTTACCTCCAGAACAACCTGGACAGCCTTTCAAGGCATGGATTCAACAAGGTGCTGGGAACATGCCACAGCGATCCTGGTACATTATGACCTGATACATCCCGTTCCACCTCATCCCAAAGGCGCTCTGTTGGGTTGATATCTAGCAACTGTGCACACCATTAGAACAAACTAAAGTCGCTGCCATGCGCCACGTAACCATCTTGTTACATGGAGCATTGTCCTCCCGGAAGTATCTGTTTGACATTGGACAAGAAGGGATGCACCTGATCAGCAACAATGCGCTGTGGCTTTCAAATCATCCTCAAATGGTATTAAGGGCATTTCCTTTGTACATGAGGTTACTAGATTGCTGTGGATGCCGACATCAGCTGTAACGCTGTGGGTCTAAAAGCGATTCCCTAACTAAAAGAAATAATGACTTGTATGTATAATAATGAATGGTAGGCTATGCAACTCTATGTGACAGCAGTGTCGCTGTTTTTGCTGCTAGAGAAAGTTTGCCTTGTTTCATGGTTTCAAACCGTGACTTCAAATTCTAGTTTAATGAAGTATTAAATTAATTTAGTGCCGTAATATGACAAACACTTTAGTGTGCCGAGCTTTCTGCAGCACCTATGCACCATCTACTGGGTGAAAATGGGCAGTGTAAATAGGTCAGGGAAAGCATATGCATGGAAACCTTTTAAGTCCACAGAATGCATTTCCGTCCACGAAATGAGTGCAGTGTTTCACAAAATGAATTTCGTACCACACGAAATTGACAAAATTGCCGAAATTGATTTGGTATCGGACCAAATTGTTGACATGGATTTGGTGCCGGACAAAATGCATGCCATGTATCACAGAATGGATTTTGTGGCACAAAATGGAGTTACATTAGGTAAAATTAGGTGCCCATATGCATTTTGTGGAGGAAATCAAGCAAGGTGTTTTGGGATTTTGTGTGACGAAAATTAATTTTGTGGCACAAAATGGATTTCGTGGACGAAATTCAGGGGGTTACATTTGGTGCCCCATAGAGTCTTCACACTGGACCTCATTCACAAAACTTTTCTTCAATTCTTCTTTTCTTTATCTGTGTACGAAAATACCAAGATGGGATTCATGAAATGTGGAAAACCGTGCGTACCCCAGGTGAATCAGATAATGAATGCCAATTGTTCGTAAATTGGATGCGTGTGCCTGTTCAATCTGAGGTAAATGCCCTGTTCAACACCATAAAGGTGTGCAGACTGAAGGGTTGTGTGCAAGTCCGAATTTGAAGTTCATGCATTCATGAGAAAAAAAACCAACGTAATTTTCAGAAGCATAAGCAGCGAAGTCACAAGAACTGATAAAAGTAAAGCATGGCAAGAAATGATTAATGCTGTCAATGCTGTTTCAGCAGAAACATGCACCATTGGTGAGGTAAAAAATAAATGGTTTGAAATGAAATTAGATTGCAAATAAGCAAAGGCAAATATATTCAGTTATTAGTGTGCTTGCTTCAGCAAAACACACTAATAAATTTAACCTTTTCTAGTATTGACTTTTACTTTTGTAACCCATCTACGTTAGACAACGCAAGAGGTGCAGTGATTTTTCAGTTCCCCTAGATGGCGATCTTCAGTTTTTAGCTGGGTCATTACACATGTCTCAAGAGAGAGAGTAAGAGAGTCTATCTATATGTAGTTGAGACCGGAGAAAAAACGGTTGAAGTGGAAAAAGTTTCACAGCAAAAATAGATTTTCTTATATGTTTTAGGAGCACTTTTTTATCATTAAGACAATGAGAGATAATCACCACAGAATATGTTCTATTTTTTTGCAATGTGAATCTCCAGTGAGTGAAATTGTAAAGGGGAATGAATAAACTAGCTTGAATAAGCTTGATGCAGTTTGATTAGCTATTCTAAATACTAAAAGAAGTAAGCCAAAGTGATTAGCACTTTGATTTACTTCTTTCACTGTTTTGATATCCCTTGTTTTATAAGAAAAACTGAGATAAATGTGAAAGCTGTTATTTTTTTCTCAATTCAGCTAAACGTAATTTTCCTTGTACATGAGTGTGTTAGCGCTTCAATATGGTGCAATGTATGGCGCGCCCCAATGGCTTTGTCCATTGTAAAGATGAAATAAGCCTCTGTTTTGAGTAAGATACATAGAAGTACCTTTCTATATAAGTAATAATAAATAAATGAAATGAAATGAAAAGTACAGTATATACATAAATATGTAATACTTTGTAATACTACGTTGAATAAGCATATACTTTTGGGTTGGTATTATGTTTATACAGTTTATTTGTTTTACACTGAGAGTGATGAAGAATTTCACCTGCATTAGGGCGGTTGTAAGTGAGTGGTCCTAACAGTAATGTTACTAACATTAGATTTTATTCTGCTTTGTGTGTTTTTTTGTTATGTATGTTCTACCACTGATGTTCATCGAGGTGGCGAGCTAGTAATTCCCGGTCTTCAGAGGGACGAGTGATCCAGTGTTCCTTCTTCAATCTCTCCCTTCTTCATCTTTTCTACATCCGGACAAGTGGACACACTTTCTTCTGGATACAGATAAGATCTCCAACGGTTTCATATTACTACCCGGGTAGCAGCATAGTCTCACCAGAATTTAGCTCTAAAAGAGACACAAACACTGACTGGGAAGACTATTGACTGACTTTTGGGGAAATGGTTTATTGTTTTTCTTACCTGAATGTTTACAGTTTATTGAATGACTTTAATAAATGCTTTTGTATTTCACCTTGAATAGTAGCCTAAGGTAGAAATCTGGCCCAGATCTTATTCAAGTCATATTACACCAAATAGTAATATGCTTATGTGGATGTAATCCTTGTGAAAAACAGCTACACTTTCATGCCATGTATTATTTAGGTATGAGTAGAGACGCAGAAGAAACAGAAGGGCACAGTGTTTAGCCAGATAGACACTGATGGACACAGAGGGATAGAAGATGGTGCTGGTGTGTAAGTGTGTTAGAAATTGTGTAATTATTTTCCGGGAGGCGGGGCAGAAGAAAAGAATGAGAGAAACAGGGGGATTCTCAGATGCAGGTGTATTTATAGCTGGAACTGGAGAGCAACACACACACACACACACACACACACACACACACACACACACACACACACACACACACACACGCACACGCACACGCACACACACACACACACACACACACACTGGAGGCTATCGTAGTCCTGCTGTTAAATAATGCATCTGCTTTGAGATCTGAGGGACTCCTATTATATTAAGCTGTGTGTGTGTGTGTGTGTGTGTGTGTGTGTGTGTGTGTGTGTGCGTGCGTGTGTGCGCGCAAGCAGGCTTGTACGTCATTGGGAGGCACAAACCCTGTGTCTCAGTGCTTGGTAATCAGTCTTTACTCTTTACCAGTAATCCTGTGTGTGTGTTTGGTTGTGTTTGTGTGTTTCTGACAGAATTTATTATATGCAAGTTTATGACTCTATCATATCTCTGTTTCTGCTTTGCGTGTGTGTGTGTGTGTGTTAACAACTGAGTAATTATTTGTGCCTCTTTATGTGCCCCCCCCCGATGCGTTTTTTATCAGAAAACTGTTTTTGAAGTATTCTGCTGCCAAACTTACAAGGCCTCTTGTGCCCAATTAGGCAGCTTGTTTGAGCCGCTGTCGTCACATGGTTGCCTCTCCTGGCATCTCTCACTTTCAGTCCTCCATCCCTTCATCTGTCCACCCCACATTCTGGGAGTAAAAGAAGAACATAAATGAATAAATAAATATATTATATATATTATATAAATTTTTGCGGTGCAAAAAGAGTAAATGTATGCTTTTGTCCCTCTGAAGATGTGCCTCAGGTTACAGGCTTAAAAGCTATTGGATATTAGACTTGACAATGCACGCACAGAAATACAAAAAACACAGACGTACACCCCACCACACACATTTCTCTCTTACTTGTTTGTCTTTGCCCTGACATTTGAGGGAATGACAGAGACCAAGAAAACAGAGGGATGGAGATGAGAGAGAAAGAGAGAAGGAGAGAGAGAGAGGCAAGAGAGCGAGAGAAGTCAGATTGTCTGCTTGCCTTTTTAACTAGTCAGTAGATCTGTCTCAGAGAGGAGGGCTGACACTGACAGTGGGTTGGGTCCCAGCCAGCTGGCTAGAACACACACACACACACACACACACACACACACACACACACACACACACACACACCGACTCTCCCAGGGTGCAGTGAGACATTCTGTGACCTTGGTTGGGGTAGGAACTGTACAGACATGGGCTCAGCCCTAACAAGGACCAGGGGCAGGCATATCACACAGACACAGACACACACACACAGACACACACACACACACACACACACACACACACACACACACACACACACACACACACCGTGACAAGCCACCTGCTCTCATCTAAATGGCACTCCATGCTGTCATTGACCCACAATGAATTCAACAGGTCTGTGTGTGTGTGTGTGTGTGTGTGTGTGTGTGTGTGTGTGTGTGTGTGTGTGTGTGCACATGTGTTTCTGTGTGTGTTTAAAAAAGCAGGAAAAGGAATAGAGGGCAACTCTGCAGGCACCACTTTTCTCCTTCAGTGCAGGAGTAACCAACTGGAATTGTGCTCTCTGTGTGTGTGTGTGTGTGTGTGTGTGTGTGTGTGTGTGTGTGTGTGTGTGTGCGTGCGAGCCATAGCGCTGGCTCAAATGTCCATTCATGCCACTGTGAAGCATGATGTTATACAAGTGAACTACTGCAATTAAAGGGAATACACTTAAAGTCAGGCTTTTGTTAGACTTATTCTTTCAAGTACTTAACAATCATATTCTTCACACATCTTCATATATACACAATAGCAATGGGATGGCAGATGGTACAAGGTAACAACATGAGGTATCTGTGTGTGTGTGTGTGTGTGCATGAGTGAGAGAGAGAGAGAGAGGATTTGTGTGTGTGTGTGTGTGTGTGTGTGTGTGTGTGTGTGTGTGTGTGCTGCCAAACAGATGTTCATCAGCATTTCAGAGTGTTCCTGTGAAGCCATTAGACTACATTACTAAGAACACACTAATTATGTAGGTGCATGGGGAACTGAAGAAAAGCAGGCCACACACACACACACACACACACACACACACACACACACACACACACACACACACACAGTTTAAGACCCCCAAGATGGCCACTACAACAGCAAAACTAAAGTCCTCCTCTCCTTCGAACCTCTCTTCATCTACCTTTTTCTCTCGCTCCCTTTCTTCTTCTCTCCACCCCCCTGCTCTCTCCCTCTCCAGCTCCTCTGTCCTCTCTCCCTTCTCCTTAATATCTCACCGACTTTGTACTCCCCCACACCCCCCACCCTCTCTCTGTTTGCCTGTTTTCTCTCTCCCTGTCTAGCCCAGCATCTATCTAGTCCGGTGGCTGGGCCTGTGGTTAGCAGCAGTATGGTTTTATGATCACCCTCTGAGTACACAGTGACCTTGGACATTATTCACACACAATGGATGGAGCTGTCCACATCGGGGAGCACCACAACTGCTGTGGGCCTTTGTGTGTGTGTGTGTGTGTGTGTGTGAGAGAGAGGGAGAGAGAGAGAGAGAGAGAGGGGGAGAGGGAAAGGGTGAGTGTACCCATTTAAAATCCGAGCAACAGAGGGAGAATATGGACTAGAAAGAGCATTGTTCTGTTTGTGGTAGGTATAAATGAATGCAAGTGTGTGTGTGTGTGTGTGTGTGTGTGTGTGTGTGTGTGTGTATATGTGTGTGTTTAAATGATGACACCCTCCTCGAGTCCTCTTGGGTTTTTTATATTTATAATCCACCCCCCACCCCAACTACCATCACTGGCAGTATGAGGCCATTTGTCCACCTCAGTCTACACACACACAAATAGGCGTGAGCACAAACACGCTCACATGCTCCTTCTTGTCTTGTTATAACACCAATCAGTCGACTGTCAGAGGCGGAGAAGGTTTATGGCAGCTTTATGGGAGGTGAAGCAGCAGTCTGTAGTCCATTTGGCTGCTCATATAACTGTCTCAGCTGTATGTGTATGAGCTTCTGTGTGTGTGTGTGTGTGTGTGTGTGTGTGTGTCAACACATGCGTGCATGTGTGACTTTGGAACTTACTGCTGGGTATTTGAGCGTGTGAAATGTATTTTTATATTTGTCAGTGTGTGTGTGTGTGTGTGTGTGTGTGTGTGTTTACACATAGGTGCTTCCATAACCATGTGTTTGGAGGGCATATAACTGTCTGTTCTGTCAGGGAGGAGAGAAGATGAACTGAACTGTGAGTCTGTCTCTGCACCATTTGAGGTGTAAGATACCAAATAAGAAACAGCAAGCTGGGGAGAGGGAAAGGAGGAAGGGAGGGATGGAGAGGGGTGTTAAATAGAGATAAGGGTGAGGAATGAGGATATGAGTAAGAAAGAAAGAAGGAAAGAAAGAAAGAAAAAGAATGAAACAAAGATATATATAACAAATATTTGAATTAAAGTTACAATATACAACTTTTCGCCTTGAGGCAGTAAAGTGTATTGTTCGTCTCTCCCCGAACAATAGTTGGTCAAGTTGGTCAAGTTCACGCTCCCCACACTTGTCGCTTACCTTGATGAACGAACTGTCTACCTTGAAATGGCATCTAGCCTGAGGCTGAGGTATCTGGCATCCGTAAAGCCACCACAGGCATTGAAGAAGCAACTGGCACCCCACAAATACAAAAGCAATCCATCGTTGTTATGACTTCCCTGAGCTTGATAGCCACAACCCAGTTCATCACTGGCTGCACCAACAGCAAATGACTTATGCCCCAAAACGTCCTGAAAATCTAGTTTCAGCCAAATGGGGAGATTTAGGCATATACTGTACAAACAGGGCCACGGACAAACTTAGACTGGTAATGTATAATGTATCCTAGTTGTTACCTTGTGTGTTTTAATGTCAGAAAGTTGCATATTACAGCTTTAACTCACCAACAAAGTAACCAACTACCAACTCCATCTTCCACCATTCCAGCGATCTTGCTTGCTACCCAGGTTTCCTCACTGCTGGTGTGGGTCTGAATTTTGGCTATTTCAGGTAGGTCCTCAAAACAAGGCAGAATGAAATATGTGTCTAAATGCACAGATGTTCCTCCCACTCGTGTGTGCGACTTCCACCGTGACCCATCTGTTTTCAGCTGCACTCTGTGCTCTACTCCATGTCTACACCATGAACCCAAATAGGCATGAAATGTCCCACTCTCCATTTAATCTTCTCAGATGAAGGTTTTACAGTTCATAGACTTAAAAATGTTCAATTTTCCCCCACAAAAACACTACATATGCATTTTGGGAATGAATTATGACCTGAATTCCATCATTCTAATGTTACTTCAAATGATAGATAACGTATAACGTCATTTTGGAACAAATTCTTCACTTGTTCTGGTGTTGGCTTGTTTGTATAGGTTGCTCTAAATGCTTTAATTATTTCCATTTTTATCTTGGTTTGTTGGACTGCAGTTTTCATTTAGCTTATCAAGGCCAATTTTTAAATGAAATTGTCAACTCTCACTATCTTGCAGTGGATTTTAAGGGGTATGAATTACTTTTTTTTCTAAGTAATGTGCACATAGACAGGATAGGCTATATTTGTTTGAAAATACCTCCCCCAAAGATTAGGGGGCGGCAGTATACACACAGGGCACAAGTTGCACTAGATTTTACAATATGCAACACAAACACAAACCGTTGATGTTGTATAGTGAATACAACATCAAACATCTTAGGAATATCTGGTACCATCTGAGGCATGGGGTCCAGAGAGGAGAGATTATATGCAGAAATACAGATCAGACAAGGTACAAAAAGGAAAAATTAACTGTCACTCAAATGACTCCTTTCATTTTATGGCCCCCTATTAAAAGCATCGTCTTAGGCTAAATCAATCTAATGCATCAGCACATGCTCATGCAACAGTGCCAAATTTTTGAACTCAGACTAATAATATCAAACTTTCTAAATAGACTTTTCTCTGAAATCCTCTGCAAATTATTTTCCATGTTTTTATGTGTGTCGGCTGGTTTTTGTAATGTTTTTATAAGTATTCCAAACTTTTTCCTGTTGACTCTGGGAAAAACAAGTTAATTACCTTACATTTGTACTGTTCAACAAGTGGCATTCCACATGTTTTCAGTCAGTTCTAACTGTAAAAATAAACTCTGGAGGGCGGTTTACCCTTTGTTGGCCGGTGGCCACTGCAGAGTATGTGTCTCATTAGAAAGAAATAGTGTAAAGCCGTGTCAACTGATCTTGCTACCCAATTAGAAGTGTAGAGCAACAAGCCAACAAGCCCCAAACCAAGTTGACCCCTATATGAGAGAGAGAGAGAGAGAGAGAGAGAGAGAGATTGTTTTTTAACATTCCTTTATTTGGGTCTCAGATTAACAAATTACAAAATACAGACTTCATACATTCCATCATCACTATACACAACATATGCAAACAGCAGAAAAAAACCCCTACACAGCAGAGAAAAACAGACAAATCCAGCAAATACATAAACAAACAGCTGGTTACAGATGACACTTTATCTCATTCATTCATCTCTATCATTCAGTTTGGTCCTGTTCAGCAGCACAAACATTTGGTACATACCTTTTCCTTTAAAATCCTCTAAAACTGTATTGCCTAAAATACAAAGTAAGTAATAAATACAAATAAAAGAGGACCTGTGAAATTGTTAAAATCTGGTAGAATTCTTAAACTGGGAAAAGGATCAGTGTTTCCCGAGATTTAAAACCATTGCAGTACGCCATTAAAAGAGAACATTTCTTTTCCGTCAGCTGACGCTCCCACCCTCCAAGTAGCTGACAGTAGCGTTACTTCAACTTGATTAACATTACAAATAGCCTAACGTTACATGTTGAGCCAACTTGCTCCTCAGATGCTGAAAATAACACTGCTAGAGCTTAGCTATGAAACCAGGGCTGAAACCAAAAGCCAGAAGTTTTGCCACATATACTGGTGTTCAACCCGGTCAAAAGCCTTTTCCTGATCTATAGAAATCAGACCAGTTTCAACACCCAATGAACTAGAGATGTCCAAAACATCCCGAATAAGAATAACGTTGTCAGTGATCAACCTGCCGTCCTTCCCTTGCCTCTTTCGGGGCACGAATGGACAAGATGGCTCTCCCTTCCACAATTAAAACATTTGATGTTTTCAAGTCCCACCACCTCTCCCACCGCTAAACCACACTCCTCCACTGAGCATCTGGTCGCCGGGGCCAATTTAACGGTGTGCCGGCGAGTCAGCTTCTCAAAGGCCGACCCTCCACTGCCAACAGTGGGCATACTGCCACGCTGGGCGCGCTGGTAGCACCGCTACCACCACAAAACTAAAGACAACGAACTTAAACTACTACCACAAGTACCTCAAAACTAAAACTTAAGAAAAAACACATAGAAAAAGAGTCAAAGTTAGAAACTCTCTCACCCCGAAGCAACACATCGCCACTACGATCACTCACTCGCACTTCCACTCAGAGAGAGAGAGAGAGACAGAGCGAGAGAGAGAGAGAGAGAGATTGATTTTTAACCTTTTTGAGGGACGAGCAAATAAGATATGAGCAAGGTTCCTCTTGTTGACTGGTCAGGAGAAATCTCCAAGACAACTGGGTAGAACAGTGAAATTACTGGGCCTGCACACTGGCTGCCCTTGCAAAGCATCTTGGGAGCCGATAGGCAGAAAGATATGGAGGAATGGAAAGACAGACGGGGGCCCCTGTGGAGGTTTTGATGAGGTAGAAAGAAAAGCCCTCTCTCTTCTTTGCCTTTTGTTGCCTTCTTTTGCCTTTCTACCTCTTAAATGGTTCCCTGGGTGGGCTCAGAAATGTCGGAGTCGGAACCAGGAGGCGCCTCTTATCCAGACGAGCGGCAAGGTAATAGGAGGGTAGTTGAACCCAGCATGCTTACAGCACTTTCCAATCAAGGAAAGAAGGAAAAGAAGCACGCAGATACACACACACACAGGGACACATGGGCACACTAACACACACTCACACACACCCCCATTAACGCATGCACACGTGTATTACTTCTTCACTCAACTAGATGCCCACATGTACTATAAGATGCCGTCTAGCTCTTCTTCACTGATAACAGTACAGGCGTGGCACATTCTCTGAAATACACTTCCAGTCTTAATCGCTGGTGGTGAACATATTTTATAATAGCTGCAGCCTTATCAGTTTTAATCCAGTTTGATTTCCACCTGTAGCATTTTACCGGCTGTAGCCCAGCTCTGCCTTTTGACTGCGGAAAAAGTTGAGGAGAGTTGAGGAGTAGAGTACGTCATAGGCTTTATGAAACACGTACATTTCCAGGAACCTCTTTTATGCAGGCCTTCATTATTCTGTCAGAACAGCCTTTTCTATTCCTGATCTCAACAATAGGACTTGATTTTCTTGGAGCCACAGGTGCTTGTTAAATCACCGGCCTCTCATCTAATCTTTGCCCATGCTTCATATTCTCAAGGCATCTGCTCCAACTCTTTCTCATCTGCTTATCCATCTTCACGTTGTTCTCTGGCCTGTTTTTCTTTTATTCTCATGCTCTTTTATCTTATTCATTTACTTACTCTGATCCATCATCCTTGGCAGGCTCAGCTGGGGAGGAGCAGCAGCCATCTTCTCCAACGAGCCATCACCATGAAAACAGTGAGGTAATTTACCTTCATGGATATGCCAGCTACTGCGGTTAAATCGTGTGTGTGTGTGTGTGTGTGCGGGCGTGCGTACCGGTGTGTGCACTGTGTGTGTATATGCACTGGGTGTGTATGTGTGTGAAAGTGTATGTATCTGGACTAATATTTAGATTAGGAATTATGAGGAGGACACAGTGGCCAGTCTGTGTGGGCAGATGTGATTATATGGTAAGATATAATATATGATATGAATTTCCTTCCCCCGTCCCTCACATGAACAGATGAACTACTATGCAGCTCCTGGTAGCTGTCTGGGCAGCTGAGGCCTTTTTTAGCTTTTCTTTGTACACCCTTCACCCCCATTTATTATACAGAGAGGCAGAAATCCAGAACACAATTCATTGTTTTTACATTTACGGGTTCAATTGGTGGGAGGTTGTGGAAAGTTGAGGTTTCCATATTGTAATATTGATGTGTTAACAAAGGAACGACTGGAATGAGAAATAGCAACATGTAACATGGAGCTCTCACACTCTGCTTCCACTTCCGCATCCTTGCGCCGTCCTTCCCGATCAGTCTTTTATTAAGGAAGTCATCGTTCCCCAATTAAGCCCCGTCTCCTCCTTGCTGGCTTAACCACTCGTTCATGGCGTGCAATTAATGACCTGTCTGATTGCGGACGCAACAAGAAAGAGGCAGGGCAACAGGCAACAATAGCACACACAGTTTTGTGACAGGTGGCAGGCAGATTAATAGCCCAGTCCACTGGAACTGTTAAGTCTCTGTGTGGCTGTTCACTACAGTTCCCTAGATTGCTGCTAGTCCACACACACCACGTGTCCTTGAGATAGAGAGGTTCTCAAAACTCTTAGGAAACTTTTGGTAGGTTAGCAACCAATATTGATGTTACAAAAGCAGACAGAGGGCGAGGACGATAATGTGACAAAAATGGATATGACAAAAAGATGACGGAAAATGTTCTGCGGACTACATGTGAACAACCTGAATGACTAAAATATGATCGCAACTAATCATAGTTTTAGTGAAAAGACTAAGACAAAAAACCTGTTGCTAAAATGGACACATATAAATTCACAACAATCCAAAACTGTCACAGAATTTTACCCCATGATGCCCTGATATCAATATGTGTTTATTTTAATAGAGTAACATTAATTAAATTGAAAAAAGACAAGGTTTTGATCAAACATGGATCTTTGTCAAGTTAAGCACACTTCCTCATACAGTACATATATACTACATATCACATGACTATTCCAATATGATGCTGGGTATCAAGTGCAAATGCATAAATATATACACACAATAACATTAATAAGTTCTTCATTCTAACTCTGCTGGGACGCCATGCCCAAGGGGTTTCCTCACCGCTGAATTCACATACAAACATCTTGTTTCTATGAAATGCTTGAATAGATTTTTGACCCTGTTGTTGACTTGTTGTCTGTTGCTGTGAATATTGGCCATTGGCATTGCACCCCAACCTTAATAAGATTATTATTATTAGACGTACCTTTGTGTCTAATAATAATAATCTTATTAATAATAATGTGGAACTTGAAAGTGTTCTGGAGCATAAAATTGGTTTGGTTCTAAATGGTTCTAATGAGACCTAGCCGACTCCCATTCACATATTTTGAACTTTTGTGTGGAGCCCCGAGAAGATGCCCATTTTCTCTACCTTGCATTTACTGGTGAGATTCAAAGGTTTTTAAAAACCTTAATTTACAAGTTACACTCTTCCAGGATAGAATCATCGATGTTACTGAAAGGTTGACTGAAGAATTTCAGTATTATTTCATGGATCAGCCGCACTTTGGAATAAACACTTCCTATACTTGGCACTTAAATAATTCTTGGAACCATCACTTTCAGACATTTTACCTCTTGTGGCCCAAGCCTTAAAATAGAGCACAGCAGAGCCTGCTAATGATGGCTATGTTGGTGGGCCTGCAGGCAGCCCATGGAGTCAGTTCAAGAAGTCAGTTGAAGACATAAAGGGCGTGTGTTGTGTGTGTGTGTGTGTGTGTGTGTGTGAGAGAGAGTGCATGTTCATGTGTATCGATGTGCAGGTGTGGTTGTCTATGTGTGGTACACCTTTTTGACCTCGTCATCCCGCTCCAAAACCACCCACAAGCCTCCCCAAAGGGTGGTGGGTTATATGAAGTTAAATAGGTAGTGAACAGTATACTGTATAGCACCTAGTGCATGTAGACACGCTGAACACTTCTTCCAACAAGCAAACAGTTTACTCCTCAAATCTTCCAGTGTTACCCTTCGTTTGTGTTTGTGTGTATGTGTGTGCACACGAGTGTGATCTTTACTGTATAACGATAGCCAACAGCCAACTACCAACCCTCCCCACTGTTTACAATGTGCTGTTAGAAACATCAGTTGAACTAAGTCTGAACTGAAGCCCAACAGAGAAGCGGTGATGGCATGTTTCGCTCTCTTTCTTTCTCTCGCTGTCTTTCATTGTTTTTAACACTGTCTGCTGTGTCTAACTCAGATTTTACCTGCGGATGTTGACTCCTGTGGTTCTTTAGCAAGAAACTTTGTTTGTCTTGTACACTAAAGGGTGTTACACAACCCCCATGTAAGCCAAGCAGAGCCAAACAAACCTTGTTTGTTCTGTGAATCCTTAGAGGCCAAACCACCTGAGCATGTACTTTCTCTTTCTATCTTTCTTTCTCGCCCCCTCTCTCTTGCGCTCGTTATCATTCTCTCTCTCTGTCTGTCAATCTTTCTCTTTTCGCAAATCATGCCAAATTTTTGTGTACACACATTGTCAGCATTTCATTTCTGCTGATTCTGACACATTTTGAGACATTGTGATGTCTGAGTCTAAGATGTAACACCGTCTCTCTCTGTTTCCAGACCACACAGATTCTCATGGGTCATTCAGCCAACATTTATGTGAATAGCATCATAGCGCGCACAAATACATGTGTATATGTTGTGACTTTAGGAGTCACACAACTACACGCTCATGTGATTGTTTTCTGTTTTTTTTTTTTTGTAAATTTCCCACCAACCGATCCTATAGTAATTATAGAGTAATTATTTAAGAAAAGCCTCCGCATCAATTTGTCTTCTGTGCCTGCCATCAAAGTGTGTTCTTTTCTCTTTATTTGTTACAAATTTGTCAGACTACATAAATTATGTTGGCTCATTAACCCAACTTTCATTTAAATAAATCATTTCTCATTGTCATTGTTTGATCATTTTTTATGTCTAAGCGTTCATTTGTAGAGCAATTTCCCATTTGTTGTCTTTCCAGCTTATACCCACTCAACCCGTCTTTTGCCTTCTCCCCCTTTCCATTTCCACCCCTCTCTCCTCTCCCCCTCTCCTCCTCTCCCCCTCTCCTCCTCTCCTCGCTCCCCTGAGACTAAGTTTCACCTCTGACTCACCTGTCTGCTCGGCCATAATTCCCCTCACCATTGCCACAGTAACTCCATGGATCAGGGGGACAGCAGCTGTCACATGTAATTGAAAAGAGAGTTACACCCCCCGTGTGTGTGTGTGTGTGTGTGTGTGTGTGTGTGTGACAGCACAACCAAACAAATCTCTGATTTTAACACCACTTTCCCCCTCGTCTATTTCTCTCCCCAACTACCCCATCCTTTCTTCTTTCATCCCACCATCTCCCATCAGTCATAGATACAGTATCTTTCTCTTCTTCCTTTCTTCCACCCTTACCCCCTACCCTCCATTTCTATCCTTCTCAGTTGAACCTCCTCCACCCGTCTCTCTTTCTGTCTGTCCGTCCTCCTGTCCGTCACCTCCTGATTTAGCTCTATACCTTGATTCAAAAATCTACCCGCTTGCCTAGATTTAGCTCTCCTCCACTTCTCAATCCTTCCATTTCTGCTTACTTCTTCTCCGGTATCTCTGCCCTCTTATGCTCCCTCCTCTCCTCTCTTTCTTCTTGTCTTTGCCTCTCTCTACCTCAGTCTCACCATCATCTTTCCTTCTTTTACAGTATCTCCTACTTTCCTTCCTCCCTCCCCTCCCCTCCTATTGCCCTCCCTCCTTCTCCTAGCTGCTATGATATGATAACCCTCCTGTCATGGACTCCCAGTCTCTGTCATCTGGTATGACAGATAGCACCTTTAGCCTTGGGCTGGGGGCCTTCTGACAGATGGACTACGCTTGCCAGCTATAGCCAATCCCTGCTGTCAAAACACACACACACACACACACACACACACACACACACACACACACACAGTGGTATACAAGGTGGTATATATAGTGATGTACTATATCACCTTTGCTGTTACTACCACTGCCCCCCGCCCCCTGGCTGCGCCCACAGTGCCAATTTGGGTGATTTAATTGGTGGATTTAGTGTCCCGATCAAGGTGAATAGCTGTCCAGGAAACAATTTAAGGGCTGTCAGAGGAGACTGAAGCCAGGGAGGAGGAGGGAAGGGGTGGGAGAGTGAGAGAAAGAGAAAGAGAAAGAGAAAGAGAAAGAGAAAGAGAAAGAGAAAGAGAAAGAGAGAGAAAGAGAGGAGAGGCAATGGGAAGGGCCAAAATGTTCATAATGACAATTACTTTTACCTCTTCCTTCCTTTGAGTATGAGAGCTGACAGGGAATGGAAGGAGGGTGGGGGAGATGGAAAATGGGAGGACTCCGGAGTAAAATAGGGTTAGGCAAAGGCAAGAGCAGAAGTCAGACAGACAAAGAGAGGGAGAGACAGCTGAGACAAAGAACATCAGACTAGTATTCTTTCTCCCACATCTCCTCTTTGCCTTTTCTGTGGCTGACGCTGGCAGTGAAATAAAATCAGGCGCTAGCCCAGACAGGGAAGAGACAAGTTGAGGGACAGAGCAAAACGCAGACAGCATAATGCAGAGAAACCTGGGGATTTGTACACAAGAACAAGTTGTCCATTACACACAATCACAAGTGGAGATATTAACTTGCAGATTCTAGGAGAGCGTTCACACTTTATTTCCAGACGTCAGAGAGATGTCAGCCTCTCAGCATCTATCAATAAAAGATGTTCAAACATGTGCTCTCAATTGTAACTAATCTTGTATTTTGTTTAGACTTTTGAAATAGACGGCCTTAGCACAGGAAGTAGAAACTAGAGGTTGGAATCAAACTGTAGTTTAGGTGGAAGTCCTTGTGACTCGGAGATGGCATGTGATTTCACCAATTGTATTTAGATGGCTTAATAAAGGGCCCACTCCCAAACAATTGAAGAACAGTTGTAGTCCATATATCAGTGTCTAGCACAGCGCACACACACACACACACACACATATGTATGTGCACATGGGCAACATACACGTGCGTGCACACACACATACATAGTCAAAGTAATGCACTTCAGTCCATCCACAACTTGGTTGATTAGATGTCCACTTTTATGGCCCATTAATCTAATGCTGACAGAATCTAGCCTGCCTCTCTCTCTCTGCTTCACTTCTTTCTTTCTTTCTTTCTTTCTTTCTTTCTTTCTTTCTTTCTTTCTTTCCATATCTCATTCACCTTCTCTGTCTCTCTGATTCTTGTGTAACTCTTGCTCTGTCCCTACACCTCTTTCTATCACACTTTCTATCTCTTTCTCTTCTTTTCTGTATGCCATTGTTATTTTTCTCATCATTCTCTCTTTTGGTCTCCCCATCTCCATCTAGTTTTGCTTCCATCTATGCATTCCACTTCTCATCCTTTTCCACTCCACCTTTCCTTTCTCATGCACCATCTCTCTCTCTCTCTCTCCTTGTCTTCAGTATTCAGTCTTTTTCTCCTCAGCTGCCCCAAAGACAAGTGGCTGTGTATCAAATGGCCTGGCAAAATTACATCATACTGCTGAAATATAGGGAGACAGGGAGAAGGAGGGAGGGATGGGCGGGGGGGGGGGGGTTGGGGTTGGGGGTTGGGGGGGCAGCAAAACATCCTTCAGCTTTTAATTATATGTATTGGATGCAGAGCTGTGTGGGAGGCAGCAGATGTGTGTATGTGTCTGTGAGCCTATGCATGAATGTGTGTGTGTGTGTGTGTGTGTGTGTGTGTGTGTGTGTGTGTGTGCATGTATGTGCACAAGATGGATGAGCATGCTTGCATCATGTGTGACCAGGTGTTTTAATATCAACAATCCCCTTCCCTCCCCTCCTTCCTTTTCCTCTCTCCATCTCCCATCTAGTGTTTGGCCTGCATTCAAAGGGCTGCAGGCCCTGATGAAATTAGACTGAGTGCAATGTAATGAAGAGCATGCCAGGGAGGGCTTTGATATTAAATGTCACACACACACACACACACACACCCCCTGCATGATAATGCAACAGGACCTATGGACGTTTTGAGAGTTTGACAAAAGCTAACAAAAGCTTGTTTGTGTGTTTACTACTCTTCGCAGGTGGAAATACACAAGGGCTGTCTGCTCTCCATTAAATATATTGACAAGGTGAATCCAGTTGAAAGCCTCGATCCATTATTGATTTCCCCAATTAAATCCAAATCAAGTCAAAATCCCCAGTTAAATACAAATCAGGATAGATGTAGATGAAGGAGGAAACAGGTTGATGAAGAATTCTTAACTGGGACAGTTGAAATATGGTTTGTGCCAAAAGTGAAGTCGATGTCAGGAAGGAGTTTTGAATACTTCGTGGACCTGCAAATACAAAGAAGTATTTGTTTTAACCTCCTTGGAGTGCCAGCTGGGTGGGGTTTACTGTATCAGGACAATTCCAAAAGATTTGGGTGTGCTCTCATGACTTTCAAATATTTGCCTGTGATTGTCTAGACCTTCTGTATGAACCCCACCCATCTGGTAATCCAATTACATTTATTTGTATGCAGTCTCTCTACTCAGCATTGCCTGTAAAGGGTGCTAAACATGCTTTGTTAGAAGTGCGCCGTAACTCAATTTAAGTAGATATGATTTAATGAAACCAGCTCAAGAACTGTACATAAAATGGTATATGACACAGGTCGGATATGCTGATATCAACACAGGGGAGAGAGAAAGACGACGCAGACAGGGGCCAAGAGGGCAAGAGGGAATCGAAAGCTACACTGTGACATGATGGAAAACGGTACAAAGTTCAAGATGGAGGGAGAAATTCAGAAAAGGATGAGAAAAGCAATAAGAGAAGGGAGCTTAGAGACAAATAGATGGAAAGGAACCTGAAGCATGCAGATGGAAGGGAGGGTTAGGCAGATCAGAGGCAATAAGGGGAGGGAGCGTAGGAAGGGAAGGAGTAAAGGAAGGAGGGTATAGACATGCTAAGATGGATAGAGAGCACAGCACTCCAAGGCAGAGGTTGGCTTAAAGGTTAGAGAGAAAGAGAGATAGGGCTAGAGTATAAAAGAGACAGGGGGAAGAAAGGATCGAGGGAGAGGGGAGGGGTGGGATTGGCAGAATGAGAGAGGGAGAGAGAATGATGGATGGATAGAGGGTGCTGAGGTAGAGAGGTGGGCTTAGCGGTGATGGATAGAGCAGGAGCCTGCAGACCCTGTACACCATACTGGGTCCCCTTGGAGCCCAACCTGTGTGTGTGAGTGTGTGTGCGCATATGCATGCCGCTGTGTGTGTGTGTGTGTGTGTGTGTGTGTATGTGCGTGTTCACTTATTTGTGGTATGTGTGGTGATTGAACAAGGAATAATAGCAAAGGTGTTGTACTGTGTGTAAGCACATGAGTCGGAGATACTGTGTGTGTGTGTGTGTGTGTGTGTGTGAGTGAGAGAGAGAGAGAGAGAGAGACTGAGTGAGTGAGTGAGTGAGCCTGGACTTTGTGTGGGTGGATGGCTAGTGGATAGTTAAGGTCATCAGGTCTAAGTTGTCTCTCTAGAACGAGCCATGTTGTGGTAGAGCTGCCATCTCCCATTCATGTCTCTTCTATGACAGGTCTATAGAGTGTGGAGGTCATGTCTGACCGAGCCAAATGTCACTGAAGTCCCTAGTGAAGGAACTAGAGGGAGAAGACCTTCTGGCTCACACACTCACCTGTACTCCATGTTGCGCACAAACGCTTATATCCACCAGACTGGTGTAGAGATACAGGGACATTGTTGATAGTTCAGTCCCTGGCTTGCAGCTCTGAGCTAGCAAGCCATTAATATCATAATAAACCATAAACCAGCCAATAAACCATTAATATCTGCTTTTCAATTCATTATCATGAATACCATCTAATATAGTAATGAGCAAGAGTCAAGTTTCTGACAGTTGAGGAAAACCTGAGACCTCATCCTTTGTTTTACTCCAATATTTCACAGTCTCTGTGTGTTGTTAACTGTGAGTTAGCATTAGCTGCATGTGGCAATAAGCTACATGGGGTAATTAGCCTACTCAACTATCATAACTATGTAAGACATGTAATAGTGTTGTTTCATGCGTGAATGCTACATTTTGAAGTTGTATGTGTCTGTAATGTTTATATTGAATGAGGAAAAAAAGGGAATTGGCCATTTAGCTGACCCTAATGTGAAACTGGTTATTCTGGGAACGTGTTGCCGCTGAGCTCACACCGCCAAAAGGTGTTGCTCTTAAGCAGGAAGATAAGGAGGTGATTAGTATCACACTGTCTTCACCACAAGTTGCATCACACATTCCATGTTTTATAGTTAAATGGTTAAATTAAATTAAATTGCTTAATAGACAAGTTGTCCTTTACAATTGAATTCATGTTTTAAATTGAAGTGGTTTCATAATCATTTTAAGAGTCAGGTAAACATTGCACATGTTCACACTGTCATGCATTCAACCTGTATTCATGGTTACATCCAAGCTTCGATAGCTTGATACCTTGGAAAATAAGAACTGTACATTCTGTTAAATAACAGCAGTATGTCTACATCTGAAGTTATAATGTCCTGTTATGACAAGATTAAGATAATGGTGTTAGAGTTAGTATGCATATGCGATAAAAAGTCCTGTCATATCATGCAGGCTAGGTTTTTGGATAGCTTTGGAGTCACTCCAATGATGTGTTGGATTCTCTCCCTGGTGAAGGAGATGGCGAGCTTCCCAGCTTGAATCTAACTGGACTTCTCATCTACGCTTCAGTTACTACATTACACACCGGTGTGTTAGGACTGTGACAAAATATAATCACAAAGGACAATTTTTGTTTTGTTTTTATTTTTAAAAAAAGGGTGCACCCAATTCATTGAAGAGACACTGAACAAAATCTATAAATACTGAAACTGCAGGCCATTGTAGTGTATCATTTCTAGGGGGCTAGTTAAGGATCATGAAAGAGGTGTGTAGTCAGTATAATAGACAACATAATGTTTTGTAGGGGTCCGGGGGAGTACAAGGAAGGGAACGAGCCACAGTAAAGACACTAGGGAGACAGAGAGAAAGTCGTCTTTTCGTCATCTTTTAAGACATAGGGAACAGCTCCTGTAAAGTTTTGTGATCACCTACATCTGAAATGTTTCTCCTAAAAGCCCCTGAGGATCAAATTGAGACTTCTTTCGAGATCTTTCTCTAATCTCTTGGTCTCAGGCATTGGCACATATTTGGGAGAGTTAAATCACATTCATGATTATCATTTGGAGATCTCTTGTTTTGATCAGAGTGAGATAAACATGAGCTTATTTGCGGTTGTTTCTCTTGAGTTAAAGTTGAGGAAAAGCCTGTAGTCTCATCACTGTGTTAAAAAAGAGCTCATTTATATCCAGCAGAAATTAAAAAGGTATAAATAAGAGATCTCTTCTTGGATGTTGCTTTTCTAAGGGAACATGCAGGGTCGACAGGAGAAGAGAGGAGAGGGGAAGAGAGGACAGGAGACAGATAATGAGGGTGGTGAGACTATTTTGGCTACCACTATTGCATAAGATAAACACTCAAAGAGAGACGGAGCAGAGAATGAAGGCAAGAGAGGTGAGAGGAAGGTATTGAAGTGGAGAAAAGGTGTGAGGGGGTAAGGCAGAGGATAAGTTAGAAAATCAGACTGCCACACTGCAGGTGGGAGGTGAGATCAGTGAATGGTGGAAAATGGGAAGGGTGCATTGAGACCAAAGAAATGGAGTTCAAAGCCATAAAGTGTGGTAGAGGAACAAAGGAATTAGAGTGAGAGAAATCGAGTTAGAGAGTGGGAGAGGAAGGAAGGCAGGGTGAAAAGGGGAGATGTGCCGGTAGTGCATCGCGTGTGTGGAGCTCCTTCTGCTCACTAGTACGAAAGGCATTTCAACCACACAAGTTTATTGGAATGCAGTAAAATGAAACTGCTGAAGACACCATATGTAACTTAATATGGTAATCGACGAGATCCGTGTTTTTTTTATTTTGGCGTCTCTGGTGCTAATTGCTCATTAGTGTGGTGTTTTTGTGCGGCGCTTCCCAGAGATCACTTGTCAATCCAAACAGTGTTGTAAGCACTGTGACTTTTCTGTCTTTTTCCTTGGATTTTTCTGGTGATGAAGTTTTACTTTAGTTTTCTTTGTCTGTTCAGCCATGGTGGCTATCGCTATCGCCAACTACCCAGTTCTTCTTTTACTTATTTCAAACAACCTGTTGTTGCTTGCTTCCTCTTCCTCTCTTTCCCCACAGCAGCTAATGTGCTCAAATTGTTGAAGTGTCCAGGACCAACGACAATGATCCAATACTTGTATGTGTCTCAGAAAGATGTGAAAAGAATTGAATTCCTGAAAAAACAATGTAGTTGTCAGTATGTAGTATAATGAAAGGTTAGGAGAGAAAAGGGAGTAGAAGAGTAGAAAAGAGGAAAGGAGAGGGGAGAAGAGGGCACAAATAGTATAGTAAAACAATGTAAAATTAGAGGGAAGGAAAGGAGGTGGTTCCATCAAATGAATGACATTACGTAGGTGGAGCAGCAGCCAATTCATAGGGTCAGCTGGAAAAATACAAAGAGAGGAAGGAGCGAAAGAGAGAAGAGAGAAGAGAGATGGAAAATGTGAGGACAAAGAGAGAGCAAGAGAGCAGAGAGAACAGCCTGCTTCTTGTCTAGCTTACCCAGTGTAGACAGCTGATAGAGATTAATGTCTTGAGTGGGTGGGCGGAGGGAGAGAGAAGTCCAGACTAGTCGTGCGTGAGTTGGATGCATGATTGATGGAGGGAGCGAGAAAGGGCAGGGGATGACGAGAGAGGGCGAGAGAAGGGGGTAGTTAGGGGTGACGGGAAGAGCGGAGAAGTTCGGCGTCGCGGGCGCGCTCCACGCCGAGACAGTAGATTGATGAGGGCTAAGGTGGAGGGACAGCTAAGATGGAGCGAGAGAGGGGAGAGACGGTTGAATGAGGGGCGCAGTTGGAGATTGACGGTAAAAGAGTGCAAAGAGGTGGAGCGAGAGGCTGAGAGAAAGACATGAGTGAGATGGAGGTGTGGCAAAAAAAAAGAGACTGTCCAGGCTAGGGATGGGCTCGAATATTCGAATATTCGAATACTCGTTATTGACGTCAGTATTCGAGTAACGTTTTTTTCGTTTTTTTCCCCCTCTCCAACATGCATAATATTAATATAAACGTTAATTGACTAGGGAACATGTTTAATAGGCTATTAAGTTAACTTTCTTGGACAGAGAAGTTTTTAAAAAAAATACAATGTAAAGTGCTAGTGTGCGCACTGCGCAGGTACTCATTTCAAAAGTAAACATTACTTGCAACATGGCGGCGGCCAAGAGAAGTGGTGTGTGGAAATACTTTGAAAGATGACGAGGAGACAGTGCGGTGCAGGTTATGCAATGGTAAACTTGTATTTCATAAAAGTACTAGCTCGATGCTGAACCACATGCGCTTAAAACATAAGGAGAAAACTTTGGAGACCGATGAGAGCCAGCAACGTATCACAACGTTTAATAGCCGTTTAGTGCAGCATGACGCGGACTGCAAGCTTTCACTTGTTTCCAGTCGGCCACGGACCTCCCCATAACTTAATAATTATTAAAATAAAAAAAATCAGAGTATTCGAATAATCGTTCATAAGGTAAGGAGATTAATCGAATATTGATTTTCCTTAAGATGCCCATCCCTAGTCCAGGCAACATCCAAGGTTTTCGCGCAACACCGTGCACGTACCGGTCACCGAGCGCCTGCGAAAGTACGCGTTTATCCCCTGTTTGGACTAACTTAGCCGGCTGCTAATTCAATTACCTCACCCGCTTTGTGAAATTTGACAATTCAAATTATATTATTATCAAACAATTAGTCACGAAACACACACACACACACACGACACACACAATTTCACCTACCGTTGAAGATAAGCAGTAATGAGCTCCACTGCCACCTTTTACACCTCTCACAGTCCTGGAGCTATGCACATCTATCCATTACCACATTCTGTCCATGCTTTATCTTCTGGCCTCGCACCTCTATTACTCTTTACTATTCCTCTCTCCTTCCTTATTTCACCCCTCCCTCGCTCCCTCCTCGGTCCTTTCACCCTCCCGTCAACTCGTCCTCGCCGTTCCCTTCACTCTTTCCTTCGCTCTTTGCCCACTGATTAATTTGTTCTAAATATTGGACCGTTAATGCGTGCAGTGATTGGGTGTGTGGTTAATGAGGTGCCCCTGGAGTTGACAGTTGACTCGGTCAGGCATTATCAACTCACTGCTGGTGAAACGAGCCAAAATCAATGTCTTGATTCTGTATTGTTTATGGGTGCTGAAGTTCCTCAAAAGATAAAAAAAAAGAAAAAAAGAAGATATATTTGTATGCAGTGAGTGGCTGAGCTGTGAGTGTGAGCATGGCAGCATTGCTTGCTCTGACATTTGTTAATTATAACGTTAACATTATCTCATAAAACACGATATGAGATACTTATTTCACATTGAGGGAGAAGAGTGGTGTTTGTGTTGTGCACCAGGAACAGCAAGAGAAAGAGGGGAAAGGCAAACTGAGAGATTGCCTTGGTGGCCGGCGAGAGTAGCGTAAAATGTAAAATGACAATAATGCGGTTATTTTCAATTTCTCACTTCACTCTTTACCGTGATCATGCACATTATTTCTCATCAGACTAGTGAAGTTAAGTGAACAAGATGGCTCGTCTGTGTGTGAGGGTGTGCGAGTAAGACTGTGGCAGAAGGACGGCGAGAGAGAGAGAGAGAGAGAGAGAGCTCTGTGTTGATAACCCTTGGCTTGGATTCTCTACTCAGCACAGCACATTTGGCATTTCAAATATTTCATGATTTTAACAGGATATTTTCCAAAGCATAATTTAGTCTAGCACTGATTGTACCAGGAACATTAGACGCTTCCACTTCAGACATGATGGCCAACAAAAAAAAAAAGTGTGATGCTAAGAATGTCAACAGTGCCACGCCCTCTCAACCTGCTGAGGATTGGCTGAGCATAGTGGAAGGGCCGCTGAAGACGGAGAGTAAAAAACTGAAAACTGATGCTTAGGGGTGGCCGATAATCATGTTGATAATCGTAATAGTCATTTTAATTATGTAATCGTGGCAAATTTTCAAAATTGTTGATTTCGATTGTTATTTGGGCTACAAGAACGAGGAACGTCTAGAAGCGCCAGTTAGCAAAGCAACCAGTGTGAGTGTCTGTGTGTGTGTGTGGTGTGTGCGCGCATCAGACGTAACATCACTTTCCCACGAATGAACGGGCCAAATACTTTCCCCAATACTGCGTTCATGAACTGTCCCCTTAAAAAATACTACGTGGTATTTAGTCACGTCCCTCCGCCTGTCCAGTAACGCCGTGTTCAGACAGGTTTGGACCGTTTTTTGCGAGACGCGAGCGAATGTGTCAAGCCGGGCAGGAAGTCAGACACAGGAACGGCATAGAGCATCCGGTCAATTTTCAAAATAAAACAAATTTCAAAAAAATAAAACAAATAAAATAATCGTTCATTCATTGTAATCGAGGTAAAAGTTTAAAATAATCGTAATATTGATTTGAAGTCATATCGCCCACCCCTACTGATGCTCCTCGCGTTGGAAATCCATAGCGAGCTTTTCCTGACTTCGTTAAAATTGTTAAAGTGGATCTTTAACAGACAATACAAACACAAACAAACCTATTACATGTTCAAAATACTTTTAAAACTCATTTCATACTGACATGCGGTGAGTCCTCGCATCAAAGCTCAGGCAATACTTTTCAGCACAAGTTGTATTCTCCCCTACCATTCATTTTTCCATCTGCTGCTTCCTCAAACCCTCTGATCACACTCTCACTTCTTCTGCTCTTTATGGATCTCATCAATCCCTCTTACATTTTCACTTTCTTTTCACTTCACACGTTTCTGCATACATCCATATCCTCCTTTCATTTTCTTCACATTCCACTTTCTTTCTCTCTCTCTCTCTCTCTCTCTCCCGCGGCCCTTCATTTCTTCCTCTCTGTTTTCCACATTATCCCTCTCTCCCCTATCCCCTCACCCTCTCTCTCTCTCTCTCTCTGTGTGGCAGCTGGGTGCTTGTGGTTATTTTTCAGGCAGCGGCCCAGAAGATTGGACTGTCATAATCTATGGTCCTGAGTTATAAGTGTTTCTAACCCAAACCTGGGGACAGGGCCATTTTTTCCCCTCCCTCCCCTCCCCTCCTCAGTCCTCTCTCTCTCTCACTCCATCACTCTCTGTCCCTCTTCTCCCCCCATCTCTCACTCTTCCTCCCATTCCCTGTCACTGTGCATTCCCATCCATTTTCCGCTGCGATCGCAATTCAAGCTCTCGTTATTGATCACCGGCCATAGATTCATGGGTTCACGTCATCTCTTGTGAGCCAGGTTTTGAGTTCAAATTAGCATTAGCAATGCTCTAATTCCACCGCCGCAATCATCACAAACAAGCGTGTTTAAGTCGATCTTTCGATTGCGATGCCAACGTGTCCAGATGCAGGCCACCGGGGTATCGTCCTATTTTCATTTTGGATATTCTCTGCAGTTTCACAGAGCTGGCTAGCTATTCTGCAGCATTACTGAGGCTTAATGGTTAATGATGGTGTGACTGTGGAGCAGGGACCATTAGTAGTAAAAGGATGGAAGCAGTGGAGCACACTCTGCTTTATAGAAAAATTGTGTGCATGCCTCTGTGTGTATGGGGTGGGGGTGAGGTGGTGGTAAATCAGCCAGAAACAGTCCAAACATGATGAGGGTAACTATTTTACTCTCAGAGCCACTCCCTTGCTCTCTCTCTCTCTCTCTCTCTCTCTCTCTCTCTCTCTCTCTCTCTCTCTCTCTCTCTCCCTCTCTCTCAATTTCAATGCATTTCTCTTTTGTCCCCCAAATCCCCTTCATTCCTGCCTGCCACCCTTTCTCTCTCACACACACACATGCACAAAGCCAGTGAGTTTTCAACTCACTTAACGTGATCAGTTCATTAAAAAGATGAAACGCGTTCCCTCTAATGGACACTTGAGCTGCGACAAGGGAGAGCAGATTGCCTCCCTTGCTTGCTAAATAATTAGACTGAGAGAGAGAGAGAGGGAGAGAGAGAGAGAGAGGGGAGGGAAGGGAAAACATTAGAAAACAATCTATTCCGTCCAGGGGGATGTTGGGGGGACATGGTGATGGCATGTTGACAGCTAGTATGTGTGTGTATATGTTTGTGAGTGTGTGTGTGTTCACATTGGTGCCTGGTAGTGCAATTGCACATCCCTGAAATTGCCCAAAGAGAGGGAGAGTGCACATTTAAAAGCCTCTTTCTCCTCCCCTGTTGAGTCAAGGTCATTCTACAGAAAGGACACTAGTTGGACCTAATGGGAGACGGAGAGAGAGAGAGAGAGAGAGAGAGAGAGAGAGAGAGAGAGAGAGAGAGAGAGAGAGAGAGAGAGAGAGAGAGAGAGAGAGAGAGAGAGAGAGAGAGACTCTTTTCTGCCTCTATCTTATCTCTATTATTGAGCAGTGAATTTAAAGCTCTATTACCTCTTTGCCATTATTTACATAAGCCTGAGCTCTGTCTTTGCCAAGAGATATTGGTGAAACAGACATCGGGCTCGGGCTAAGGGAGAAGAATCGAAACGTCCTAAGGATTCAATTTTGGGAGTTTTCTTCGGGCTGGCCGTCTTGGGGGAGATGGCCGTGAAGATAGAGCTGTGCTGGGGGAGCAACGCAACGTGTTTCTCCAGAAAGGGGAGACGCAAACAGGAATAAGATAATAGAGCTTAGATTCTGTATCCAAGAACCAGCTGGTCTAGGGAGCGAGTGCCTGTAATGCACGGCGCCGTATGCCCACCCACACACTCATATGCATGTGCAGACACACAAACACATACAAATATCCTCATCCTTTCTCTCGCCGTCTCCCCTCTCTCTCTCTCTCTCTCTCCATCTCTGTCTCCTCTCTATCAAACCCAGACTGATAGTGATAATAACGTGAGGTAAATCATAACTCCAATGGACTCCAATGGAGATTAAAAGCCCCTGCCCCCTATTAAACCCTGTCAGATTGACATGATTCAGGAGGGCCCAAATCCTGCCCAACACACATCTAGCTTCAGTTTACGCCACCGTAAAAAAAACCTAAATCCTCTATTCTCAACAGATCAAAACACGTGAACGGCATTGGATCGGATTCAATCGCGTCTGTCGGAAATGATTACCTCTCCACTCGCCCCTTCTCTTTTGAAGTCGGACTGCGTACCCTTTTCTTTTGTCATGAACACGCCGACACATTTGGATACAAAAAAAAAACATGTCCATTCAATCCTTTCTGTCAAAGGTGGATTGGCTATATTGAAGGAAACACTGAAGGCCATAGCGAAGCAAAGAGGTATTTGAAATGAAACATTGCCCTGGCCTTTAGGTCAAGAGCTGGCGACGTGGGTCCAATTGTTGATTCCGGTGTTCAAGCCCCTATATGTTCTCTCCGGTGAGAGTGGGAGATTGTATCAGGTAATCTCAACCACTAATCCCTCTACCTTCATAGCAAAAGTACATTGTGCTTAAAAAAAAAAATCCTGCCAGCCACAACTTATCTAGACAATAAAACAGCGCCTCGAATCCAAACGGGGGGTCAGTCGGAGGGAAAGCAAAGAACAAAAGGATAAAAGAGGGAGAAAAACAGATTTATGAAAGGTTATGAGAGGTTTATGAGATTCGGGAGCCACATTTGTTTGAAGGGAGAACGCGATTTGTTTTATCGGAGGCAAACAAGATGTTATTTACGAAATGAGGTGATATTTTGTTTTGTTATGAGGGCGGTATGAGGGCAAGGTGGATCAGGGTTGCAGAGGAGGGCTTCTCTTCTTCGCTCCCCATTCCACTCATTTTCTCTCTCACTTCATTGCTATATTGTTTGTATTCTCCCGTGTCTCCATTTCTAAATCTCTACAAGTCCTGCTTAAACGCTCAAAAGCAAAGTAAAGATGTATTCTATTCACTTGTGAATGTGAATGTATGTTCATGTGCATAAACGTGTGTGTGTGTGTGTGTGTGTGTGTGTGTGTGTGTGTGTGTGTGTGTGTGTGTGTGTGTCCACTGAGGAAACCAGTGTGGAGGTGGAAGAGAGGTGGTCTTTTCTCTCACATTGACTCTTATTGATGTCTGTCTGTCCTTTTATTCTCTCACTCTCCTCTCTCTTTTTTTTTCTCTCTCTCTCTCTCAATCCCTTCTGTTCCAATGTCTCCTGTCTGGCAAGCAACAAAAACATTCCCATTTGTGTAAGAGAGAGATGTCCGTTGTCTCCCTTATTACTCCATTCTGCCAGGCAGCCCCACTGGGTAGACTGTCACTCAAGGCTCTCATTAGAAAAACTGTGACAATGACCAGCACTGATAGTAACATAATACCCAAACTGGCAGAAAATACAGAGTGGAACAAAACTCTGGCTTAAAAGGGCCCAAGGAACAGAAGTGCTTGTCATTTACAGTGTGTATAAGTGTGTGTGTGTGTGTGTGTGTGTGCACTTTGTGTGGAGTCACAGAAACAGAAAATGCTGACCTCTGTGCTCATTGCCGTACTGCCCCCCCCCCCCCCCCCCAGCAGTGGATCGAGTCACACTGACAAGGAGTTTCAAACATTCCTGTCCCCTTGGTGCTGCATTCACCTGCATAGATGATACAGCAGAAAACACCCAGTAAAACATATGAACTGACAGAAAAGTACATTGCAAAAAGTTAACAGCCGTATAACAATGTTGATATAATAACATTTTCAGTTCTCAATATCAGTGAAAATGCAAAGCTGTGTGTGTTCAAACTGCATTGCCTGGGGAGTTTGAAAGGATATATGTTATGGCAAATGTGGGAGTATGTACAGTACTGTGCAAAAGTCTTTGGCACGTGTAAAAAAGAAAATCTGTATTTCAATGCTTTCAAAAATAATGAAATGAAAAGTTGCTTAAAAAAACAAAAAAACTATAAAGAGCAGTAATGTAAAACACTAATGCAGAAAATAACTAAAAAGAAACTAAAAAGAAACATCTAAGACCAAGTGTATATTAAAAAAAATCTAGGGGGCCTAAGACTTTTGCACAGTACTGTACATTCCCAGTATTTTTTGTTATTTTTCATGATAGTGCTCAATATATATGGAGGAAAACACCTCAAACAATGTAATTTGATATTTGATGACATGGTGGATTTTTTTTTTCTCTTTTTCTTGATTTGGGCAATTCATGACTCAAAGCTTAGATATAAAATTGACAATGAAAAAAATGTATGCTAAAGGAATAGTTAAATATGTGCAACATGAAATATGTTTATATTTGAAACATACAAAATATAACGAGTGGAAGGAAAAATGAAAATATGTACAGGATGTGCAAATATCTACTTACATTAATAGGTCTTCTGAGGGCCATACACACAAATAATGTGTGTAGCTGTGTGTACTGTAACTATACACCAAATATCAAATTACAGCTGTAGACCACATGTACATAATGTACAGATTTGGATATGTGCATTACTAGCTGTCCACATCGAGGTAACATACATACAGAAACTATGTACTGATTCATATGAATGTTCAGACGTGCAGAGGGTAGACAAAATAATGGAAACAATTAGCAGTATATGAATATCAAGTACAAGTAACGAATGGGGCCACATTTGCCTTCAGACAGCTTCAATTCTCCTAAGGTATTATGTTATGTCATATTATTTTCGCATAAAATTAAATAAAAAACATGAGGTGGAAAAATGCTGCACATATGTATAGCAGTGGAAACACAGGCTGGTTGTTTTCTCTAGTAGTCTTTCCTTTACTCACTCTTCGTATCTTTCTTTCTCTTTCCTTAAAATGTCATCCTCTTGATGACTAATTCTATAATAAACAATTCAACAAGTGGACGAGTTTGAGATACTTCAAGTGATGAGGTGTGCTGGATAGTCCTAGTGTTCCTTTTTCCCGGAATCTCAATGCCGAGCTTTTGCATGCGTTGTTGATGTGTGTTGCATGAATGTGTGTATGTGTGTATGTGTGTATGTGTGTTCAAGTGTATGATGGAAGCCAGCCAATTGAGTCACGGTGTTAAAAGCTTGTACACATTTGGCAGCTGTTGCTGGCAGGTAATGTAGTCAAGTGAAGGATAGACTTCATGCAGCAAACATACGCTTAGAGGAAAAAGTGTATAGGGAAGGAAAGAGGGGGGGCGAACAAAGTTAAATTTAGGAGGGGTAATATGAAAGGAGCAAGTGCTTTCCTTGCCTGGGGTAGTCATATGTTATTCCACATGTAGTGTGATGTTATCTAGCTTGCTATGATATGATACTATCTGATGCCATATACGGTACAATCCAATCTGATGCATTGCTGTGCAGCAGAAATTCCCATTTGTTTAGTCCTGTTGAAATGTGGTGCATGTTATATTCAGACTTGCTTCACCACAGAATGAAGGTGATTGATTTAAAGTTGCATTATATTTATATTTATATTTATATTTATATTTATTGTCATTTACTTTTCATTCCATATTTACCATCATGTTTCTGGGCTTGTAATGCATTTTGGGAGTAATGCCCAACAATACTTGGCCAAAGAATTTGTTTATATATATATAACATTATGATAGTATAGTAGTATAGTATGTTTAATAACATGTCATATGCTATAATATGGCATTGTATTATATTTTAACAACTAGCATCATGTCATACTGTATCGAATCATATATATTGTACTGTATTTTCTAACTCCACCATCAATTGAACACCAATCTGCTGGAATTTGTAAAGCAAGAATGGTGTTGCAGCAATCAAATAGTGTTTCAGGTACTGTTGAACTTCACTGAAACTGTTATGGCGACTTGTGGTGGCCCACCAGCCCGTAGACAGTTTACGGTAACCTTTTTACTTATGGGTGTTTTATGGATTACCGCCTTGCAGTGGTGGAGAGGCTCGCGTGCTTCAAGGATCCCGAGAGCTATGCTGGTGGGCACAGAGTGGCTGCATACAAGAATAAGGACAAAGACGTGAAGGAGAGTGCAGAGACAAGACAAGCCTTTCTAGAGGAGGAAGCTGGTGAAGCGAAGCTGAGCACCGGGTACAAGATCACCAAACAGCTCCGTGTGTCAAGTACAAAACGGTCTGCACCAGTAAGAAAAGAAAGAATAAAGATGGAAGGGCGAGGAGGGAGAGGAAGGACGAATTGGGAATCAACAGCAGCCCTCCTACATACATACTTTGCTATAACAATGACAGTGTTCTCTTGACCTGCTGAAACATGATGTGGCAGGAAGCTGAAATGGCCACTTTATAAAACCTTGAAACTCTCCCCGCTGTTTTCTTTCACACTCTCAATCTCTTGTTTTGCCATTTCTCTTGCGACTGCCTACTTTCACATTATTTTGCTCTTTCTTTCTTTCTTTCTTTCTTTCTTTCTTTCTTTCTTTCTTTCTTTCTTTCTTTCTTTCTTTCTTTCTTTCTATCACCAGAGAGTTGTTTGGCATCTGATTAAAAGGAATAGTTCAAGTTTAGCCTTAGAGTAGCTTCTCTCAAAGAGGGAAAGAGAAAGGGAGTGCGTGTGTGTGTGTGTGTGCGCGCGTGCGCGTGCGCGTGTGTTCTCAAGAGTGTGTGTGCATCTCTGTAAAAATGTTCACATTGGCATGAATGTGTATATATGTATTAGCTGCCTACGCATTGTGAACTGGTGGGTGGAAGCTTTTGTCAGTGTGTGTGTGTGTGTGTGTGTTTGTGAGATTGGGTTTGCTGGCACAGTGGGGGAAGAGAGATGAACTACAAAAATGGTGGCAGAGAGTCAAGGGTGGCAGAGTGGTTCAAAACTTTCCCTTTGCCTTCATCTGACATGCAACGGTTAATGTTTAGTTAAATTCCCTTGGAGAAAATTGATTGATATTAAAAAAAAAAGTATTAACTTCTCTGATGAAGAGACTTCAGAGGGTTCACAATGTCACTGCTGCAGGCTGTGAGATTGTCTTCTGAATGACCTATCTCCATCTCTGCCCACAGATGGTTCAGCGGTTAAGCCATGTGTCTCTAAGTGAAGCCCACGTTTGTGTCCAAAAATGGAAGCATCACCAGGGGTCTTCTGCTGTGTGCTTCGTGTTTTGCATTACCCTTTCCTCCCTCTCTCTCTCTCTCTCTCTCTCTGTGCTGTTAATACAGTCTATAAATTCTTAATGCAGAGGGGAAACAATCCACCAGAGAGTTAATTGGTATGTTTTTCCCACTGTGTACTGTACCGTAACCATTCTGGCACCGCATGGTATGTTTTTCCACAATGTTTTGTACACAGTTTGGTTCAGCAAACAGCAACATTCTTGGTACTAACCCACATTTGAATGGTGTTGGCAGTATCAAATAGTAGTAACAAATTCCTGTCCTACACCCAATCTGCTCTGTATTACATTGAGGGGACAACAAAAATCCCCTCTCTGTTCATTGAGCATCTATCAGGATTTTTGACTGACTGTAATACTCCTTCGTAATGATAATTATATTACAACAATGTTTGCCACTCTACAACAGGCAGATAAGCTATGGGCGAAGCTGTGACAACATATTTCATGATTTGCGAATCCGACCACCGTTGTTTTTCATCATGATAGGGATGGAAAATCACAATGAGTCGCCGATGGCAGCCAGTTTTAACGTGGTGAAGTTTGACAAGAAACAAAGATCTTAGGATGCACCTTAACCCACTGAATAAAAAATAAAAGCCCCCTTTAATAGCTACTTTAATTGGAAATGTCAACGTAAACGAGGATGTACCATATCTGCATTGTGCTTTGCGAAGATGATGTTGAAGTATCTCTACTCATATCTCTGCTCATTTATCGATTGTCCTCTCCTTAGTGTGGAGTGTCAGGAGAATGCACAGCAGTGAATGTGCCAGAAGCTACCTACTCATAGAGAGAGACAGAAAGAGAGTGTGCGTGTGTGTGTGCGCGTGCTTATGTGTGTGTGTGTGTGTGTGTGTGTGTGTACTGGGCCGATGCTTGGCAGGGTATTAAATCCAGCTGATACGGTGCCATCTGATGCAGCTTGGCACTGTATCGGAATGATCAAGAAGGTAGTTAAAACTCTGTTATCTAGAGACTCTGGCTCTGGTACATATTGCTTTTGTAATAGCCTATCATCAGTTCAGTCTCTTATCTGGGAACTGATTGCGATCTCACAGAAATGGGGAATATTCACTACACCAGGTGAGTTTTTTGTTGTCCAGGTATAAGAAGAAATGAAAATAACGATAAAAGTAGATTTTTTATATTATAGCCTCAACACACCCCATGACCACCTCTCTCTCTCTCACACACACACACACACAGACACACATGCGCACACACACACAGACACACACACACGGGAATTGTATTACATGACGCCAAGAAGGTATAAATAACAATGAACCAAGAATCCTGAAACTTCTTTATACAACCAAATGATGAATGTGCATCTCTGTGCCTTTCAGAGCTCTCCTTATCTCAGCTAAAGGCACCTTAACTGGATGGTTGGGATGGTTACTTTTAAACTGTAACGTGTTACAAATGTATTGCCTGCCGCCATTAAGGTAAATGATTGGATTACCCTCCTCTGACATAATCTGAACACATAATCTTGGATTACTTTGCATTTGCAGACATAGAGCAAGAGTGATAAGCAGGGATGTCGTAAGGGGTGGGCGGGTTGTGGGGTGGGGTACCATGAATTCAGGGGCCCCCTCAACTGCAGGGGCCCTGTAACAAGCCAGGGATTGCAGATTTTCATTGTGTATTGTGGGCGGGAGGGCAAGGTGAACTTTCGTCAGGGGGCCCAAGATTCCTGCTGCTAAATTGTATAAAAAAGACTTCCATTACTGTTGGTATTACAGTTGGAGAGATAACAGTGGGGAGAATGAAACCTATGATAAAATCTTCATTTTTATACTCATTGCACTAACCTTTGGTTGAAACAAGAGTAATGGTAAATGAAACACTTTCATTTTGCTGAGGCGAGACCCCCGAAGATCAGTGGGGGCCTCAGACCCACAACAAGTCAGTTTATTCCATTATGAAGGCTGTAAGATTGTGATTTAAATAGTGTTAGTACTTTCATCCACAACAAGTACCAATAACAACCACTATTTTGACATGTCTGCAACGGTGTTTGTGTCAGTGATCATCTGTAGCCAGCGTCTGTAACTGTCATTACTTAAAATGATCAGAAATCGGATTACAGTGAATCTTTATACATAATCTGTTATTCTGGATTGTTGGACAGGTAGCCTGTAACTGGAGAGTCACAGGTTTGATCCTTGCAGCAGCCAATGTCCCAACTACCAGCCATGTGACAGGCAAGCATGTTTGATGACATCACTTGTCACAACAGAAAGCAAACCAGTGTATAAAAGTAGCTAAATTTTAACAAAACCTACCCAAAACTTTCACCATCTTCGTTTTGTTTTAAAAGCTGAGCTTGTTGTTGATTTTGGAAGCATCTGGAGTCATGTTTGAAGCTAATTCGCTTTCTCTTTGCTGGGTCAGGCAAATTTATTGCTCAAGTTGAATCTACAATCTTGCCAAGTACTGGCATCTCATGAACAAAGTCTAAGCCAATGTGACCAGCACGATACTCCGTACCTTGACCATACTCAATGCCTTTGATGGCAAGAGACTCCACACCAATTAGCCAGTGACACACGATGGCTATTTGGTGTCTCTAAGTCAGGGATGTGGTTAAGTTCTATTTTCATGTTTTATGCTGGACCACAGGGACAATTTGGGGAATGCCTTCAGGGTAGTGGATCATAAAATGATGCTTTGGAATAGGATTATTACGAGGATACCACCCTAAATAATCTATGATACTCTGCTATAAGATGTTTCAAATATATTGTCATTCCTTCAGTAATGCGGGGAGAAAAATATAATGCTGATGGTATGCAACAGTAGCAACTTCAAATACCAGTGTCTGTTACCCTCTGGGACTACACCACCAACTGTGGGAGGAATGTTCCTAATAAGGCACAGGCTGGATGGTAGCAGACACGTTCATTCCCCTCTGTTCCACTGCTTTCATACTGTCAACCAGTGGACTAAATATTCTGTTCATGACGTGTGTTTTTCCTGTCCTGAGAATGAAATGAGGTGGATGTTCATTATAGATGAATTCAGGCATGGTGGGATGTTACAAAGCAGGAAATGCGAACATTCAAGTTTGTCTTATTTTGACCCTAATGGGTTTCCGTTTCAAAGTTGTCATAATAAACTTGGATTTGAAGGGCATTGCTGTATTTGGAATGTAATAATAATAATGTCCATCACAAACATCCTTATACTATTCATACACTATGACTTTTATATTGAATATGCTGACATATTCTTGAAAATGAACTCTAAGGTTCAAAAGGGATACGTACATGAAAGTGTTGTTGACTGCTACCTGTTCATGTACTCCAGAGATTTTATTTCTCTTTGAATCCTTTCCAACACCGAAGCGCACTTCGACTGGTTTGAAACCCCCAAATCCTCACTTCTCAAAATATTTCTTCCATTTACAGTCTGTGTTAAAGTCAGCGAGAAAATGTGTACACTGTTATGTACACTGTTTAAAACTTCCTCAACTTAGCTTCTACTGGGACTCAACACTTGTTCCTTCATATTTATGTGAACTTGAACTTGAGCCTGAACATTGATATACTCCCCCATGCTTTCAATGGCTGCCAGACACTGTTGGCAACACCACTGCCCTGTAATTTAACTACTATCGATGCACACATTTCTTTGCGCTGATCTTTTGAGTCACGAGAAGATCCATGTTGATCTGCATCTAGAGTCACCATGACTCACGCTTGTTGAGCTTCGGATGATAGGTTAACATCATCACCGTCACGGTATAGTCAAGTGTTTTCAAAAACCTGCAAAACTTTTGAACTGCAACGGGCAGCCATCCTAAGCGCGTATCAGATTAAATTGTTTCCCTGGATACAAGCCATGCAACAGCTTAAGGTGCAGAATTAATTTGCCGTATTAATTTGCCGTATAAAGCAATGACCTACAAATGTTGCATCTATACATTATTCATTAACTTGGATCTCAGCTCCTTTACTTTGGGGCTCTCACTGGCGGTGCCAACATCAATATTATACTGTCACCTGGAGAAATGTATACATGCTTCTGAGTGGTGGATCATAACTAATGCTGAAAACTAAATGGACCTTGAAAAGTGAAGAAACGGACTGACAGACATTTGCAACCGGCCCCTTCACAAAAACAACATTTCACATTGTGGTGTTTACTATGTACAAGCTCCACCTTTTGACATCAGCTAGCCTTCTAACCCCAGATTGTCAACCTTCTTTCCTGAATTCCCTTCCTGTTTCACATCACTGTAGATCGTTTTCCAGTGCTTTTATATGTGCTTTTTCCCTTTATGTAAAGGCAGATATAAAGGTATAAAGGCAGAAAATTAAAGATGTAATAGTGTAAAATCCAGCTTTATTTCTGTTTCATTTAGGTAGGTTGGCTTGATTGCGTTGTGATTAACAGGAGGTGGGTCCTAATGTAAGAGAATGTCAGCTATTGGTTGAAAGATTTGTTTTGGAGATGAAAAAGCAGAAGCTCCTGGTGTCTCTCCTCTTCTTCTTTACAGACAGAAACTAGAGGAAGACGACCTCTTAAACCCTCTCACCATGTTATAGTGAACAACCTGATTTTAACGTTCTGATGCGTCTTTGCGATATGTGATTGTTTTCTTCTCATTCGCAGTGATGGATTACCTTCACAAACCTCAGGAGTTGTTTTCTGTGGTGTGTAGAAATAGCCAGAATTAACATCATATGGTCGGAAAAACAAATAGCAACAGGCGCCAACCCTACTGTCACCTTTCTTGTTTGGCTTGCTCTGTTCCTCAACTCCTGCTCATATGTCGTAGGTTAAAACCCAAAGTGTGGAGAGAGTAACGTGTTAGAAGACAGGGCCTCTCTCTTATTTGCACAAACAAATGCAGGTGCACGCATACAAGGACAAATCCACACACACACAAATGAATGGACATGCTCAAACACACAGACCCACACACTGATCAGATTCACCTTTTTTAATTAGAACAGAGCTGCCTCTCTCTCTCCCTCTCTCTGTTTTGTCTCGCGCGGCCTCCAGTTGCGACTCATGGCAATCTGTTCATTGTGCCATGATATTAGGTGATTAAAAATCACCATATTGGAAGATGAGGAGAGGAGAATGAAAAGGGAAAAAACAGAGAGAAATGCTGTGGTTGCTTCATCTGCACCTGAGGAGAATGCAGAATGTGCCAAACTGTGTCTGAACTGCCATTGACATTCAAAGCGTTTCCCACCAAGTGAAAAAAAAGCTATTTAATCTATAAAATAAAGAAAGCAAATATATGAACAAAAATAATAATAACCCGCAAGACAAACAAAACCCCATGTTTCTCATTCTGATCTAGATCACTGGCAGCAGTCGCAATATCCAAACTCTCCTTTTCACAATGCACCAATAACAATGGTGCATGACAGGATATCAAGGGTTTGATTTTCATGCAAAAGTGACAGAAGGGAAGTTTGTAAACTGATAGGATGCAGCAGGTGGTTACTTTAAAAATTGACAAAATGATGTAATTCCTGCAGCCGAGGGATAATGAATTAGCTCTCATCTGTAGCAGCGACATGTAGCCTATTGGAGAGAAGGGAGGCGAAACACAGCAATAAGCCTGCACCTGCACAAAAACGGCTAATATACCAGAACCTGCACAGAGGCGACAATGAGCACTTGTTAGCTTTCAGAGAGCAAGCGCACCGCTCTTCATAAATGGTGATAATGGCGGATCTGATGATAGTGAATCCATTATCCTGGGTCGGTTCCCTGTGAGTCTAGGAGTTAGGAATGTGATGAAAGCCTGAGCTGCAGCTTACCCCTCTAATTCCTCCAAATGGCAAGTCCATTTGCATTCCCTTGATCTCAGTGGTAGTCAACAAAAATATAAATCTCAGCACAAGCAGCACGCTTAAAGATTTGATCCAGCATCCTGGGGAAGGTCCCCTCTGAATGTCAACACTGTCAGATAACAAACATACCATTTTTTTTCCCCCTCGATGCTGTCAAACAAGAAACATGCTATCCATCATGTATCACATTGTGAAATCATTGACTTATGGAATACCAACAGTGCCGGAGGGAAACAGTGGGAGCATAACTGCTTGAATCACATATAGTATTGCGTTTAATGTCTCCACGCCAAGAAGAGAGAGAGGAGAGGATCAAGATGGATGTTGTTGTACCAGAATGGAAAGACGACAGAAGTAAAGAGAATAGTGGAAAAAGCAAACTTGTGTGTGTGTGTGGGAGAGAGCATGGGGGGGGGGGGGGGGGGGGTTGGTGTATTACATTAACAGGAAGAACAAAGAACAAAGACCGTGCGATGGAAATATGCCTGTTCCTCTGACAGCCTCGTTCCCATGTCGACTGTTGTTCTGGGTGACAAAGGCGGAGACACACTCACAAGTTGCACTGGTGTTGCAAGGACACACACACACACACACAGACACAAAATCCCTCCTTCTCAGCTTGAATCTCCACGTTCTACACCAGAAGTATTTCAGTCCTCCCCATCACCCCGTCTCACCCCTCCTCTCTTTTGTTTTTCCCCTCTTTTTCAACTTGGTGGGCTGTCATTTTCCAAATTCCCGTAAGTCAAATGACAACTAACATCTAGGCCTTTGTGCCGTTTCAAAAAGCTTTTGTCTCATAGGCGGCCGCCTTCTGTCGCCTCATTCCCTCTTTCATGCACTTTTTTGTGACTTGTTCACTTTTTCTTCCTTCCTTTCTTTCTTTCTCTTTCTCTCTCTCTTGTTTTTCAGAATGGCGAGGATTGAAAAGGATTTCATCGACAAGCGTTGCTCAATCAGGCAACAAATCAGCTCATTTGTCTGTTTGTGACATTGCCCTCACCATGCTGCTTTTCTGAAGCCCAACTCAAACACACACACACACACACACACACACACACACACACACACACACCTTTCATAAACATCTTGCAGGCAGATGAGAGAGACAGTTTATAAAGTCGGTGATCTGCTACTTTTTTCAAAAGGATTGCGATAGTTTTCAAATCTGTGCCCATTAGCACTGTAAGCACATGAACTATCATTAGGGGATACACAAAATATTTGAGAAGATTCTCTTTTCAAAGGATTCATCAGGAAGAAAAGAGGGTTGTTGGTGCATCTGATATTGGCTTACTGCAGGTGCAAAAAGGAGTAATATGTATCTTGGGGAAACAAAATGTTTCCAAACCGCTCTGTAAATAAATCACTGTGTATTCTCTGGCATCTCTGCCCCAGAATCTCATCAAAGTACAGTACTTTTTACCATTTATTTTTGTTGGAGTGAGCAGTGTTCCAAAGAGACTTACCCTTTAGTTAGTTTAAAAGTTTTGAAAGACTTGTTTGTCTGGCATCAGTGACTGCATACATTATTCCTGGATTAGCTGCTTCCAAAATAAGTGGCTGTTTTCTCCCCAGTATGTCGTCTGTTTCAACATTACAGAATAGACGGACAGAAACACCAGATACTCCCAGGCTTCTTCTCACGTCGTAACGTCTGAATGTGTTTTGCTTTTCCTTCGCCTATGGCTGAATTTTTCATACACGCAAGCGACTGTTGACACCGAAGTTTTGACCTTATAATAAAATAATAATGCAGTCTTCCCGCACTAGTATGGCGTGAAAAATGTTGGTGTGGACTTGTGCAAAGCCTGCCTAGGTACAGGAAGCTATTAATTACGTCAACGGAGGTGCTGCGGGAGGAGACAGAAGATGAGGAAGATGAGGAGAGAGGTATCTCTGTGGGAGAGAATGAATGAATAGAGACAGGAGGAGAAGGAGAGAGAGTCTTAAGTGAGAGAGAAGACGTCTGTGAGGAAGTGTTATCAAGTCTGTCCAAACACAGTAGCCTTATTCAGAAGAAGGTTTTTTAAGAAGAAGAAGAATCCATCTTGAAGAATGAATCCATCTTTCATACATCTTGTTGTCATTGTTGTCACCTATTCTTCTTCTTTTTTATTGACTATTGGTATTCAATTTCAAGCTAATAAAGCATGGCGGCGTACGATCGTGAGAGAAAGCAGAGAGGAAGAATGACATCTTGGAAGTAGAGAGGCAGAGACTAGTGAAGAGTACGAGATGAAAAGAAAACTTTGGACTGGACGTGACGTGAAAGGAAGTGAAAGTGGAGAAAGTGGACAGGAGGGGGAGAGAGGGAAGAAGGGTAGGAGAAAAAGAAAAGGCCATCTCTGAGACGGGAGAAGCATGGTATTTTAGTTGTCAGCCAGAGAAGTGAAAAGCCGCACACTGTAACACACACACACACACAGACACACAGACAAGGCTGTTTCCTCCTCAACACCTCTAACCTTTATGGTGTCTATGGTGCTCACTGCAGCTCTTATACACACACACACACACACACACACACACACACACTTGGGAAGCACTCTGTGATCCCATGGTGAGAGTGAATGGAAGGCCACTGCATGGCCAGCAGCTCTGTACTGTTGTTGTCTTCCCGAGTGAGAGCCAGCTGTAGATGGCACTGTAGCACTGTAGAAAGGGACGGGGCTCGCACACTCCACATACACACAGACACACAGTCATACACACACATGGACATGGACACGTATACATGCATGTACATGCGCGTGTACATGCATGTATACGTGCATGTACATACAGGAAAGTGTATATATATGATTTCAGTGGTTACTGAAACATACTCTATAGGACAGATCTCATACTCGGAGAAACCAAAGTGTGAGATCAGCACTAGTGTGTTTGTGTGGGAGTGTGTGTGTGTGTGTGTGTGTGTGTGTGTGTGTGTGTGTTACAGTCGGCTTTATTTTGTCATGTGTGTCATGTCTGCACTGTTCCAATAAACACTGGAGATATAAAACATATAGCATCTCGCTCTCTCTCGCTCTCACTCTCTCTCTCTCGCTCCCTCTCTCTCTCTCTCTCTCTCTCTCTCTCTCTGTCTCTTGCGCTCTCTCTCTCTCGCGCTCTCTCTCTCTCTCTCCCTCCCTCTCTCTCTCTCCTTGACAGTTTTGCAATGTCACTGGATAACGATGTGGAGATGATTTGCTTTGTTTCTCTCTGTGTCCTGACAGCAGGGGATAGTGCACACACAGATATATGCATGCAGGCACGTACACACATACACACACACACACACACACACAAATACATATACATGCACGAGACACACATGCACACTGTAACATTATAAGACTAGTAGGTAGTGATTGTTATAGCGACCCTTGTATCAAACGACACCTTAGCTGTCTACAGTGTTACTGTCGGCAGTATCTCATTTCTACTGTTGGACGTAGACACACAGTCAACCTCTCTCTCTCTCTCTCTCTCGCTCTCTCTCTCTCTGGCTCTCTCTCTCACACACACAGACACTCACATCTAAACAATATTAAGATTAACAATAAAACCCTGAGGGATAGACAGACAGATCCAGAGAAAGAGACAAAGAAAGTGTGTGAGAGAAAAATGCAGATAATGAGAGAAATAGACACCAACACTAAACCACAAGGCCTTTCCCGCCTAAGCCTCAAGAGTTGTGTTCAGAGGCGGCGAGTGTTATGTTGCGTTGACTAGAGGAGAGGGGAAGGTTGCTGAAATAGATGACTCGCTCAGGGCTTTACACACAATCAGAACAGATGCAACCGCAGCACTTCCTTAATAGTGTTCCTAGCACAGTAATAGTTGGGAATACATCTGCAGGGTGAGTGTGTGTGTATATATATATATGTGTGTGTGTGTGTGTGCGTGTGTGTATGTGTGGATTTCAGTCTCTTTGAACTCTAACTTCTAAGTTCAAAATGAAGTTTGAGTCCTCTGAAGATGAGTGAGAGGAAATGTGGGCAAAAGGTGTGCTGTGTGTGTGTGTGTGTGTGTGTGTGTGTGTGTGTGTGTGTGTGTGTGTGTGTGTGCATGCGCGCAACCAAATAAAGATGCAACTGCACTGAGGCTGGGATAATTGAAAAAATCTTCTCTGTGTGACAATGGATAAAGCACCGCAAAGCCTTTTGGGTAGTACCTCTCTATCAGTGATACTTTAATACCTGAGAGAGCAAATAACATTGGCACACATCATATTCAGTAGTATTTGGTATGCCATGCCAAATTGTTGTTTTAATGCCATCAAATATATATAAATAACCTCTAGAGTTTTGGCCAGTGGGAAGTTGGAATTATATTTTCCTTTACATTTGGGTCTCTATTGAAATCATAATCTATATGTGGGTTTCAAAACAGGCCGGTTCTCACAATGACCCGTTAGCTGAAGCCTCTGACTTGAAAAAGAAGACGTGATTCCTGAGAGAGCCGGAGAGCAGAGCCTATTTTTAAGTTCAAGCTGGACCTGTCATTTCCACTGTGAGTGCTTCCTGTTGTGTGACTCGGCCCAGGGGTGGCAGTGGTCCGCTTCTTTGTAGCTCATCTTCCTTTCTTTTCCCTTCGTCCCTCGAACACATCCATCCCAGACCCTGGTCCTCGGTTTGCCCTTCCTCCATCCACCCCTCTAACCCACTTCCTCATACCTTTACACCTCTATCAGACACCACGGCCCATTCCCCCATATATAACGTCCTCCTACCCTTGCATGCTTCCACCCTTCCATCCTCATTCCCTCACATTTTCACTCAACCTCCTCTTTATCCCTCCATCATAATTATTTTTCTTCCTCCATCTCTCTCTCTCCTCTTCCTCCCTCAATTCTTCCATTTATCTCTCATTCCTCTCCATCCCATTTTTCTCTCTAATCCATATTCATGTAATTTCTATATGGCAGCCCGGGGCTGCTGTTAGGGACTGTTACTTTGTGTTAGAGGTCCTGAAAGCACGCCTGATTTACAGTAATAACTTGGGATATATCCAGAAATACCATTATCAGAAAACACACACACACACAAGTACACACGAGCATACACAAAAACACACCCATATACTCGCACGCCCACACACACACACACACACACACACACACACACAGAGCTATTTTCTACCCCTATAGCTACCTTCCCTCCCCTATCTTGCTTCCAATTTCAATGTGCTTCTTAGGCCTGAGCTGCTGCGAAAATCAGCTGGACAAGCCACCAAAAATATGACTTAATAGAATCCCAAGGAGGTAGCAGTATGTAGGGGGCAGTGTTCCTGTGAGTGTGTGTGTGTGTGTGTGTGTGTGTGTGTGTGTGTGTGTGTGTATCACTTGCCTTTACATGTGCATTTGTGCAGCTGTGAGGTAAATGGGCAATATAGACATTAAAGAACCATTGATTCATGCAGCAGTGTGGGGGATTGATTGAATTTGTCCGCCGCTAGAGTAACTACACAAGCAACTGTGAAGAATCGTAGCATAATGTATGCACTAGGAAATATAGTGCCGTTGCCTAAAACTGTGCAGTAAACTGGGATTTGATACGAATGAAAAACAACTAACAAATGCCAGCCTATCTAAAACTATCTACCTACAACAATAAATGCAACAGTAAACTGCACACCAACAGTTAAATAATTCATCATGACCGGCTATGGGAGTGATTGCTATGATAGTAACACTGTGTTTTAACTCGCTAGTTCAGCTCATGTCTTCTAAAATGAACCACTGAGGTGCGTACATGTTGGTGGGGCCGGGCCTGTTGAGCCCCGCTCACTCAACCCAGAAGTCCACGCTGAGCGATTTTCCCAGAATGCTGCAGGACAATGTTGCCTACCGCCACTCAGCACCAGGCACACACAGAGATGCATTTCACGTACAGCGTGAGGTGGAACCGTCTCTGTACAGGCAACACACCTGGGATGCTTTTTTTTTCTTTTTAAAATGATCATTTATTTTGTCACATTTATCTGTTAATTGTATGCAAATAGTGTATTTTCACATTTTTACACAAGGTTCTTCAACTGCTGCTCATCATTGAGGTTGACAGTCTGATAGCTTCTGCCCAAATGGGTTTCAACAACATGTTTTTTGCCGTTCTCCACCACATTCAGCCTCCCCCAGCAGCTACCATACTATGTTAATTTTTCTGTTGCTTAATTAAAATGTTGTTGAATATACATAAATACGGTGCGTTGACCTTTCGCTGACTCTCTGCAATTCACCTTGAGATCCAGCTTTAATGGGGAAATTAATTGGAGAGGTTTAGACAGGAAAGCAAGCAGAGATGCACCCAGACCCTCACCCCTGAACATTGTGCACATGAGCACTTACACACTGAGACTCGTACCTACAAGATGTTCATTTGGGTTTATCGTGTATCCAGAATGAACGTCTCATTCAACAATGCACAAAGAGCAAGTTTTAAAAGTGAGATGTCTAGAAGGTATAATGCAATATATTGATTTATTAACCTACACAGACTTAATCTGGCAATGCTTACATGGTGATCACTGATCACTGAGTTGACCCCCTGTAGCCTGTACATTGATCATTTACAGAAACCACAAAAACTTTCATTTCATTTTCACTCACCAACTTTCTCAAAGTGAGTGTGAGTGCTACCATACATCTTTGGATGTTGTTTTTTGTAGTATATGTGTTTTGGTTTAGCACCACAATAAAAGCCTCCTCTTGGGAAGGCGTACTGCAGTTTACAGAAAGCGTTTGTCTCGGTGCAACTTGAGAGTGCTTGGCTTGAGTGTGTGTGTGGGGGGGTGGGGAGGCGACTAGCCAGACGTTGGAAGAGCTGCTGTTGGACTAATTCAGTATGTACCAGGACGTACCGTTGCAGACTCGGTCCGTTTCCAGCTTGACAATGATTCATTCAAAATGATTTGTTTGCACTAACACGCACTAACACAGGGACGATCAAATATGACGTAAAATGGTCATTCCTTTTTACCGAAACAAAAGTAAAGCAAACAAAAACTGCCAAATGAGACGAGGAAGGAGCTGCTCCCAAACAGTTTTGGCTCAATTAAAAGTTTCTGACTTCTGCTAATGACAAATTACATCAGCGATGGGGGGAGCGATTGAAAGACAGAGAGGAAGCCACAGAGTCCCTGATTGCTTTCTGAATGAGAGGAGCTATCAGGGGCAGTTTGGCTGCCCCCTGCATACATACCACAGAAATTGTAAGTCAGCACACAGAAGCGCGCACACACACACACACACACACACACTCTCTCTCTCTCTCATCTTACACACACACACAGAAACAGACACGCACAATCATAAACCGACTTGTCACTATATACAAAGCCTGTCCTGCTAACAAGAAGGGTTGGTGAGGGCGAGCACGAGGGATTGAAACACCAAGGGATGGGGAGAGAAAGAAAGACAGCAATTCCCTAAACTGTAATGAGCCCCCCCCCCCCCCCCCCCCAATCTCCCTTTCTTCCTTCCTTCAGATGAAAAGGGGGAAGGTAGACAATGGAACCTATCAAGGAAGGACAATAGGAAATCATTCATGCAAAAACTCTTGTTGGCTGTGATGATATTTCAGTAAAGAAGGGCAAAGTTTAATCTTTGGTTGCTTAAATGTTCCTACAAAGTCTCTGGAAAGCATTCCCGCTACAAAGTGGCTTACAGGAAGAGAGTTAGAGAGAGAAGGTAGGACATCGGCCCTTTGTAGACGCCTTCTAACACCATAGCAAGATATTGATATCGTTATCCTTGATTTTTGGAAGTCTATGAAATATTTTCTTCTTCAACATTTTTCCTGCCCAACCACACAGCAAAACGGCGTTTGCAGCAAGTCGGAGTAGGCAGCTCGGTGGTATCCTAACATGGCCGCTATGAGGCTAGAGAAGTATTGGGAGGACATACAGACAACCATCAGACGGACGGAGAGTGGGGGAGAGGGTTACATGCTGCCAGGCCAAGGAGAGAGTGCCAGCATAGCGTTTTTTACCCTCTGAACAAAAAGGACAAAGACCAGGAACAAAACAGTGAGGCAGTGAGAGACATGCAGCTCAAAGGTTGTGTGTCAGTATGTCATGTTGTGTGCATGTGTGTCCAAGTGCACCAGAACATTGTTTCTTCTCCCATACAGGATATTCAGAGCACGTTACCTGCAAATACACACCAAATACACACACATAAGCAGGCATGTACGTATGCACACACACACACACACACACACACACAGACGGATGGCCCTCTCGGTGTCACTCTGCCCCATTTCAGTGCCAAGGGACAGCAGGGGGGCTGGAGTTACCCCGGCTCCCAATCAGACCCTCAGCACGCTGCAGAGAGAAAACCCTCAGGTTGAACTCCAACGACAAGAGAGAGAAAGAGAGAGAGAGAAAGGAGAAGCATTATATCAGCAGTTATATAACCTCCACAGTAAAGGGAACAAATACTTTTGTTCTGAGCACACTTAAAGTTCAGACTCTCACTGTGCAGGAAAGAGTGCAGCGATGATACTAAAGAGATAAGGCTTATACTGTTTATACAGCGTTTACCCAGAGTTCACTGCTGGGTCTGACTATTCAGTATATAAACCAAGTGTACCAAAGTCAAAATCACATTATATCTACATGCTGATAGTACTGTCCTCTATTGATGTTGTCACCTGCTCGCATTGGTTGTCATAAAAAGGGTTAATTATGTATTAAGAAAGAATAGTGAGGTTTGCGTCTTGTCAAAATAAAAGCTGAGCTAGAAGAGAGGGATTAATTTTAGTGTAGAAGAAGATTGTTTGTTTTCACTTCAACTGAACTTTGATGAGTATTTGATAGTATCCAGTATTTGTGGATTCATTACTAACTGTTTTGCCCACAATCATTACTGCATATTGCGTGCCAGCTCTGGCCAAATGTGAGCTCAGTCACAGCGCTGTCAACAGAAGGAGCTTCGCATTCTCAACGGGTTTCCAAAACACAGGAAACATGAAAAAGAATTGTTTTGATGTGCAATGGCATAGCAGTGTGGTATACTGTATGTGGCACCTTTTTATTTATAAGGTACATTTTAGGATAGAACAGTCAAGGGTCACGGATACCTGGGGAACATCCCTTTATGGCACCAGACTCTTTCACTCCTGACAGGGAACACAGAACTATCGGGGTCAGCCTATTCTGAGGAGGTGAGGACTAGAAGAGACAAGGATGACCGATGGACAAGTTCACGGGCATCTTTTGAGGAGCTTCTGTTGATCGATCTGCGTCTTTTGTAGAGCTTCCTTCTATTCATGTATCTGTATCAAAGAAACGCGAAGGCCAGTATCGTCTTAGGGTCCCAAGACAGATTCTACCGACTGTGCCTAAAGTTTAGACAGAGTTGACCGAGAAAGCCTTCACGATCTCTGACCCCTCACTGTAGAATAGGCTGCAGAAAGCTTTGAAATGTATTGCACTAGTTTGAAGCAGTGGTTAAGGACTGTGGCAGACTGGATCCAGCCTACGCCTCACCCACTCCCTCCCCCTCCCCCCCCAGTCTGCCACAAAGACAGCGAAAACCTATTGGGGACAGTTGCTGTCTGTATTTTGGGTCGGAGCGCTGTTCCTGTCTTCGTGGTAGGTTTAATGATAAATAACTTACAATTATTTCATGCGGGATTTGTCTTTACACTAATACACTGTTGTACTGCACATTACAACAATTCTACTACACTTCTGTTATCAAAACATAATCAGGGACAGGGCGAATTCCTGCTCTGTGAGTGAATTAGCTCCTAAAGTTGTACAACTGCACGGATCTATATGTATTTGTCTCGCAAGAGTGACTCCGTCGATGTCATCTCAGCTAAAAAAAGGCAAACACACATTTCATCTCGGTTTCCAGTCAGTCAGTGTATGGAACCGTTTTTTTTTTTAATCCACTTTAGAAGTGCTGGTGGAGGCACTTTGCAGCTTCAAAGGTTGACTTCTATCTCAAGGGCAGCCATGATTCCAAGCAGACACACACTTGCGCTTGGATGTGTGCGAGTGCTCACATGCGGAAATGCACACAAATCCATACACGCACACACACACACACACACACACACACACACACACACACACACACCTCACTCCTGTAATGGAACTCTGAGAAGTTTCCCTTTGTCAGATGCATCATCTCTGCATTTCATTCCCTCCTCTCATTTATCCCTGGGTTGAGGGGCAACAAAACAAGGACATTACAAGTGAGAAAAAGAGAAAAAAGCACAAGCAAAGACAAAAGAGAAATATCAAAACCGTGTTGGGTGGGAATGTAAGGCTGTGATAGAGAGTAGAGAAGTGGGGAAACGGGACCAAAGAGAAGCCAGGCGAGAGGTGACACACTATAGACTGAGGGATGGGAAGTCGCTGAGATGTAAGGATGGGATGGAGAAGTTGAGGAACGGTGCTTCTGGGACGTCTGGGAATTGAGAAACAGCAGGGGAGATTTGTGGAGACAGAAAGTTGGACATGGGTAACTCTCACTCAACTGCGGAGATGGGAGTGTGGAGTGTGTGTGTGTGTGTGTGTGTGTGCATGCTTGAATGCTATGTTTTATCCCTAAATACTGATACTGAAAGTTTCTTCCAGTCAAATTTGTCAGGAGGAGAATCCGAAAATGAAGAGACACATTTACAGATGCAACCTCAAAGACATGGTTTGATGATTGTTTCAGGGGTGTGACAGCAAGGTTTCAGTCTTGCAGATCATCAGAGCACAACTCCATATCACCTCTTATTTCCAGGCAGTGCAACCAACGTTATTCAAGTCAAGCTGCAGATGGAGTAAATCACATATTTGCCCCCCTCGTGGGTTTGAATCTGACCTCAGAATCTGGAGGGCATGTTTGCTCCCGTTGCCCCCTCCATGTGGCGCGCGATGAGCCGGGGTCAAAGGTTGTAGCAAAGCTGTGTCGCTCGCAGAGCCAACGAGGCCGTGATTGATACCAGAGGTGCAGAGGTGGTCGGGGCCCCAGCCTCTCCATCACACCGACTGAGGTCATGTACAAGTGTGACCATGTAATGTATATGCATGCTCACACACACACACACACACACACACTCTTACTCTCTCTCTCTCTCTCTTTCTCAGAGGTGAGTATGTCTGTGTTAAAGGAGGCCCTTCCACCACCCCTCCACCCATACACCTCTTCCCCAAGGTGTCCATCAATCTGCCTGTCTGGCGCTGACACTAATCAACACTGACAGCCGAGGCGCACTGCACTTCTGTTCTCTCTCTTTCCTTTCTGTCTTTTCATCCTTCCATCTCACTTAACCTCCCAGCTTGCTTTCTCTCTCTCTCTCTCTCTCTGCTTCTCTCTCTCTCTCTCTCTCTCTTTCTCTCTCTCTCTCTCTCTCTCTCTCTCTCTCTCTCTCTCTGTCCTCGTTGCTCTTCGACGTGTCAATGCAGAGATTATTTTCTGTTTATCTCTGTTTTTTTTTTTTCGACAGCAGGGGAAGCCGCTCTCTCAATGAATCAATCAAAACTGAATTACGAGCTGGAAAACAAATCACAAATGTGACAAAACAGCTTTCGTGGCAGTTTTCGGTTTTTATGTAAACTAACTCTTTTTCAAAAGTTGTATTCCAAAACACTAAATTGGAAGACAAAACAAAATCGTCATTCAGTATCTGTAAAATATAGACAATCCAGTCTAGAGGTGTTATCATTTTGTCAAACAAGGACTTAATGGAAAAAATCCTCTCTCCGATACTGTCAGATATCATCAATTCATTATTTTGTGATGTAATGTTTGTTTTGTTGTACCCACTTCCCCTCAACCTTTCCCATACAATAGAATACAATATCAGGAATGTCAGGTCGAGTCAGGCCGGTCATCTTGTCATGGCTGTGGCTCGGCCTCTTTCACACCCAGGCAGACCTCTACTGCGGTGTGTTCAAATGACCGAAAAAGCCACTGAAGAGGGAGTGGTAATTCACACGCGCACCCAAAAAAACACATCAGTGAAGCTACAAGCTGTGGCTGCAATGCATTATGGTCTGTCGAGGCTTCTGTCTCTCTGCCTCCTCCACTTCTATTCTCTTTCCTCTGCCCTTTTCCAGTCTCCTCTCCGTCCACCTCCGCCTTTCTCCACCCGTCCACCTCTTTCCCCCTTCCTCCTCGGGCTTAATGCTTTTTGTGTTTGATTGCATTTGACGACCGCGCGCATCAGGAATTCCGCTGCTGGTGGCATCGCTGCAAGGGGTTAATAGACAGACAGACCTTGACCACACAGGCGTTAATGGAATCAGGAACAGGTCGGCGGAGGTGATGGGACTCGGAATAAGCCGCGACACCACTTATGGAAGCTCACACGGCAGAAAGAGTGCACGTACAATTAAGACCCTTTTTAATTTGCGGACCCTTTGGTTCACTCAGCCAATAATATCGTTGAGTGAAAAGGTCCATTAGTATGCAGCTTCCTGCAATATGTGGAGACGAGAGGAAATTAATGAATTTAAATCTCCCTGTTTTTTCCTTATTTATCTCCTTCCTTTCTTTTCACTGCTCTTCCTCCCCTCGCTTCATCAAGCGTCAACGCCGTTCTCTCTCTCTCTCTCCTTCCTTAATAAAAATGTATTTTCCTCATGCCAGTCAACTCAAACGCTCATTGGCATGGATATATGTACACACACACACACACACACACACACACACACACACACACAGCAACCCAGGAGTTCTCTCCGCTGACTCTTTCAATCCCCCTCTTTCTCCTCCTCCATTCCCCTCTGCCTAATAAAAATGTTAATTGAAACAAAGTCTGCCAGGAGATGTGTGATTAAGTGTGTGTGGATGAGTGTGGAGGTGCCTCGCTTTGTGTGTCTGTGTGGATTTGAATGCATTTTCCCAGTTTCCTCCCCATGCATCCCATGTGTGCATCTGTGGATGATTTAGGATGTGTATGTGTGTGTGTGTGTGTGTAGCACCTCGTGGCTCCTGTGCGATGCTGTGGTGGAGAGTTCAGCCTCAGCGGGGAAAGTCATTAATTTTTATCTGCTCTGACGACTCAACTGTAACTTCACAAATAACAGGGCCCACGCTAAACCACACGCTGCTCGTATGAAGACACACAGACAGACAGATGCTAACACACACACACACACAGAGAAAACATTCACAATTTAGCACCATCCCTCAAGAGATTATGACATATGGTAGGTTCACTCTGAACTCATGGGGATGTTTGTGTGTGTGTGTGTGTGTGTGTGTGTGTGTGTGTGTGTAGGATTCAAAGTTGAATTGTTTCCACTTCCCCAGCGAGGCAAGTGGGTCAGAGTTCGGGATTTGAACCCAGGTAGCCGTGACCTCTCTTTCCCGCCACTTTACTTCAATGTCAAACTGCCGCCTGTTTTCAGTCACGTTTCACCCGGTTTGTAGAATACAAACACACAAAATCAGGGCGCGTTACTTTTTTTTTTTTTTTTCCGTAATTATAACGAAGAATTTCATACAACAACGGGCTGAAATTGGAGCGTGGAAACAAAACAAAACGCCGAGCCACCCTGCTGTCGCTGCATCTGGAACACATCCAGGTGAATAATGCGCTGCTGTCTGTACCCCTCCTCGTTACTCAGTCAGTTTTTTTAAACCTTTACCTGGGAAAGGTTTGATGAGCATTCGGCAAAAACAAACGTCTTCACACTCATAAAGTCACACCCTTTCACACCTGAGTGGAATGATGGAAATCCAGTCATTTTCTACTCATCCGCATGTCATGGACAACCAAACACATCTCAACCGTCTCCCAAACTGTTGAAGTTATTAGAGGTTTGTTTTTTTTTACAGCATATTGGTCCAATTTACCATATTATTTCCTTGTGTGTACTTTGTTGTAGAATGCACCAAAAGTCGCGACACAGCCTCCAGTAGTGAGCAGATTCTTGACCAGATGAACTTCAAGGGAATTTGGACTGACATGGGGGTGAGTAGATAAGGACTGAACTATTCCTTTAAGTACTTGCTCAAGGGCAATATGACAATAGTTGTGGAATGAAGGGAGATTATTATTTGTTTGCTCTCTCCTCCTTTCCCAGCCAATCTGGGGAATCTTCAGATGTGTTGTAGATACAGTATCGCTTGTAAAGTCTTCACTTAGCTGACAAGTGTAACAGGATCCCCAGTGTTTATGTCCTTGTTTCTTCCCTCTCCTTGATGCTTGTAATGATGTAGACATGAACAAATTAGCCAAATGTGTCTGCAGTGTTGTTATGCTTCAGTGTTTACAGTGTGCAGTACCGCTGCATGCAAAATGCTCTTGTTTTCTCGGCCCCCAAAGGCAAATGTTCTCTTCTCTTCTCGGTGGTCAGAGAGTACAGGTCATGGTCTAGTAATCAGCGGGGATTTTTATGATGCACGCTACGGTATTGGGTTAAGATTTTAGCCATTGCAGTAAAACAAATTAAGCCATGGAAAAAACTTAGAGGCAACAGGAGTAATGTTAGAAGTTGAAAACTATTCAGGTGATAATCCTGACCAAGTCAGAACATTGGCTGCAGACGGATAGAGCGATGGGCCGCATGCTCAAAGGAGGATAAAGTCCAGGAAAACGGAGGATGACTTCTTCCAGCTTTGCTTTACCTTCTAATGGTTTGTGAGATTACTGCTTCATCTCCCCCCATCCTCAAAACCAGGAATAAAAATGTGGTCTCCCTTTTTCTGGAGAATATTTCAGGTTCAGATGTGGATAAATCTCAGATTTTTTTCAGATAGTCTCGACATGTTTTACATGTTCAGTACTGATAAAATGAGTGATGGTAGAATTTCAAAGGCAAAGGGAGGCTGCAGTCTTTTAAAACTCTTTTTAAAAGTTCCTTCCTCCCTCTGTCTGATCTGAGGGGAGATGAGAGGTAGCCTAATGTCTGCTAAGTGACATTTCTCCATCTCTGATCTCTGTCGCTCCTGCAGACGGAAAAGGGAATAAAAAGAAAAAACGTTAACATCAAGGATTTTTCATCTCCCCTTTCCCTCCTGCTCCCTCTCTGTACCTCCCTCGTTCTCTCCGTCTGTTTATGTCTCCTCTCTCTCTCTCTCTCTCTCTCTCTCCTGGTCTCTGCGTCTCTCCACGGTTGACATTCGACTGCATTCAGACCTCGCTTTTTTTCCCCCAGATCTGTTCGGTGCAAATCAGATCTTTTTCGGTAAACACTGGAAACTGCTTTACGAATTTGTAAAGCATTTTGTTATATCTCTTTTCAGTTCATCGTTCTGTAACCTTGAGATAAAAACGTAAACGACACGAGATGCTTTTCGCTGAGCAATTAATCACACGGGTGCACGCTCATACACATAGAACGAGACGTGCACACACACACACACACACACACACACACCTAATCACCGCGAGTCAGCTCCCACAGGGGAAATAATTAAATTGTCAGCTCTGTCTTTGTAACAGATCTAACAACAGCAAAACACAAGAATACTAACCAGGATGCAGACACAGTCCCTCCTCTGCCTCTAATACGGCCCATAACAAGGCTACTGTAACCGGTGTCACAGCGCTCAGCGGTTATTGCCGCCAAAAAGTGATGGATCCAGAATGCAGAGGTATTAGTTAGGTGTGAGGGAGACAGTGTGTGTGTGTGTGTGTGTGTGTGTGTGTGTGTGTGTGTGTGTGTGTGTGTGTGCTGCACATCTTTTAAATGCACTTGTGATGCCGCTCTATGAAATTGAATAATGCATTTTAATGCTAGTTGGTATCAATATTAACAGTGCTTTACCCGCCGATGCTCTGGATGATTTAACGATGCTGCGTACGCTCGGGTGATGAAGGCGAGTGGATGGTGACGGCGGGCGGCTGTGAAATAAATGCGATTTGGGTAATTGCAAGGAAAGGAGGAGTCTGTGTGTGTTTATTGAGCTCGCCATGGCATGCAGCCTCTCTGCCTCTCCACTTCCACCCACTCGCCCATTAAAACAGCGCTCAATCTCTTTCACTCAACAACTCAACTCCACCTGATGCTAATTGGAATATCTCATGCGTCTTTCTTATTACGCAGTAAGAATGCCTCTCGCCTCTCTCTCTCTCTCTCCTCTCTCTCTCCTTTCCAGAGCTGGGTTTGCTTATTTTGCGGCTTGCTTATTTAATCAGTGCCAATTACAGTGCTGTGTGTGTGTGTGTGTGTGTGTGTGTGTGTGTGTGTGTGTTTGTTTTTTGCATGTGGGAGGTGACACTGACTGTGGGGAGGAGGTGATGTACAAATTTAAACCGTAGACAATTTGGATTGTGAGCAATTTGGGAAGTGATGCTGCCAGAGTGCTCCCACACAGGTGACACCTGGTCCTGTTGTAATACAGTATATCACCAATTTTACATTGACGTTTTTTGGGGCATTTCGATGATCAGGTACTTCAGCAAATTTCCCAGTGTCGATTTTTTCAGTGACAGTTATTTGGAGTGGAGATGTCGACTGGAGGTGTTTGTCACTCACACATCTGATAAGGCTCGGGGGTCGTTGTTATAAACTTTCAGGGTCATGCTTGACGTTCACAGGATGGATGGGGCTCGAACATGTGACCTGTTGGTTATGGGACAGCCTCCCTAACTATCAGGTAGAGGGGGGGGCGATAATCGTGTTTATAATCGTAATCGCAATTTAATTATGTAATCGTGGCAAATTTTCAAAATCGTTGATTTCGATTGTTATTTAGGCAACAAGAACGAGGAACGTCTAGAAGCGCCAGTTAGCAAAGCAACCAGTGTGAGTGTGTGTGTGTGTGTGTGGTGTGTGCACGTGCGCATCAGACGTAACATCACTTTCCCGCAAATGAACGGGCCAAATACTTTCCCCAATACTGCGTTCATGAACTGTCCCCTTAAAAAATACTGCGTGGTATTCAGTCACGTCCCTCCGCCCCGTCCAGTAACGTGTTCAGACAGGTTTGGACCGTTCGTTTTTTGTGTCAAGCCGGGCAGGAAGTCAGACACAGGAACGGCATAGAGCATCCGGTCAATTTCAAAATAAAACACAACAAATAAAATAATCGTTCATTAATAATAATCGAGGTAAAAGTTTGAAATAATCGCGATATTGATTTGAAATCATATCGCCCACCCCTATTATCAGGCCACCCTTTTGCCCTCCCCTATGTGTTCAGGCTTTTGACTTCTGTCCACTCCCGTATTTATTGCTGAGCGTTCACTGCAGATGACCTCTATCAGACTGGCAACAATAAGCCACATCAAGTCATCTAGACCCAAAGCTTAGCAATCTATAGGAAAGCTTCACGGCTGGCTCAGTGGGAGTCATTCAACAACTTTAAGGTATTATCTGTCAGGATGAGGTTTGATCTGGACCCAAACGCAGACCACAACAGGTGATTTATTAAAGGGAAGCAAGCGATGGGAAGGTGAGGGGGTGTAGTGGCTAGGCTGGACGGAACCGAGGTAGCCGACGAGGCCGGAGCGGGGGAAGCAGACTGGAGGGGGAGCAGGCAGGCGAGGAGACAAGAGGAAGGAGGCACACAGGGGAACACTAGAGACAAGAACAAAACAGTTAGACAAACCCGAAGGCATACACGAGATATTATTCAGAGTTTCAATCAAGAGAGGCCGAGAAAGTGTCTACCGCTGTAGCTGAAGAACAATCTGGCGAAGAGTGGTTGAAGAGCCGGGGGTTTAAATACTGCAGGGCTGATGGGTTGATAGGAGACAGGTGTGGAGGAGAGGTAGGGCCGGGAGAGGAAGCCACACCCATGACATACACACACACAACCACACACACACACACACACACAACCACACAACCACACGGAGACAGACATAGAGACCAACAGGGGAGGTAAAAACACGGGGAAACTCCGGGGGCCGGGCTGGGGCCATGACATTATCAATGCAACTGAAAACTACAATGCTGTAATTTGGATTAAAAATTGTGTCATATTTCTTCATTTAATAACTCATTTTTCATTAATGATCTTTTCTCTCTCTCTCCTCATGCTCTTCACCCCACGCTGTCCATCTCTGTGTCGTCTTCACATGCTCTCTCTCCCCTCTTTTCTCTCCGCCGCTCTCCGCTGAGATAGTTAATCAAAAAACGCCCATATCCAAGAATATTACTACCGTGTTCAATACGCTTCGCCTCACATAACTTTATTGTCCAACAGGGACCGAGCGAGCGAACGGAATGAAACTATAGCGGACAATTTGTCCTTTTGGCGCAGCACGTATAATCTCTATTAGATTGAGCTCTAACATGGTATCGGCAGCAATTAGGCCCAGGATGGAGGCGCCGCTGCAGAGGTTAATAACTACAGCGTGTCTGCGTGAAGCTCCGTTATGATAGAAAGGTTAGCTGTATTAGTGACGGTGGCTGTGGGCCAAGCTGGGGAGAGAATCAGGGCAGCAAAGGCTGGAGCGGGAGGACGGAGTGAAATGAGAGATAGGATGAGGGTGAGAGGATTCACACGGGAGGCTTAAGGTGTGAAAATGTTCTCTTCCCGTGAGGCAAATCGATGCAGGCGTCTGACCGATGCTCTCTCCACAACAGGTGACCTCTCGCATGTGAACACAAATAGAAAATGTCCCTCTGGAATTTGACCAGTGTGTCCAGTTGACCCCCTGCAATACAGGTTGCACTGATCATCGTTTTGTGTAAAAAAAAAACACTTTTAATTTCACTTAAATACAGTGCAGAAAAATTCCCTTTCGTTGTCTCTCCTCTCACAGCTACTAAAGTTTTTGCATTCAGCTTAACTTGATTGGCAAAGCGACAATATTCAAGGCTATTGGTTACAGGCCACACACACATCCCACTCAAACCGACAAACGCTACTACATTCCCACAATGCGAGAAGAGAAAATGCAATGCAACCACAGCAGCGTTGTGTCCAACTCAAACACAGCCCATGATGGCTGCACTATATAGCTGCTACAAGCTTGTTGCTTCAGACATTGTTAACGTCAGTCAGGCGCTTTTTCACATTTTGCTTTGCTTCACCCCCCGCCCCCCCCCCCCCCCCCGTGTTTGTTGATTGCTATATTGTTATATTGATTGGTGTATTTCAACCTACAAGCCACCCAGCCCCCTTCAACACCCAGCCTCCTCCACTCTCTCTATGTGATGACACCCACCCAGGCGACACCTTTCTGTCTCCCCTGCATCACTGTGCATCTTCTCATCAACAGTTTGATTCATTAGAAGGCACTTTCTATTAAATTTGATAATTATGAACTACATTTTACATAATGATGGCATAATAATTTGACATTTTTTAGCAAAAAGACTGGCATGTGTTAATTTGTGGAAGTAAACAGCTTAACACAAAAAGTATGTTGAAATACTTTCATTGCAAGTATCAAAAAACCTGATAATTTGGTATCAGTATTGAATTCAATGTACCAATTCACGTTGGAGCCAGTGGGTTTTTTCTGTAGTTCATCAGCTATTGTAGACAATTCCATAATTCATTAATTACCAGTGGTAATACAGGATAGTTCACCAGTATGTGTGACACTCCAGATTTCAGTTTTCTGTTGAGTAAAAAAGTAGTAGGGGCCAATTTGACCCCCTCCAAAATCTCTGAGGCACAATGATATCAGCCGGTACATGAATACACCTACTGATTCAACTAGTACACACATGGCACATTGGGAATAAAACATTCTAGCGGCTGATTCTGACAAATTAATTCCCACCTGAAAAAGTACAATAAACTAAATAAAGTGGTGAACGGAGTCTAGCAGCCGTTTGAAGAGGAAGTGTTTGTGTCTTTGTATCCATATGAATGGTGAAGACCTGGGAGACAGTTAAAAGCTGTGAAGACGCATTCACCAAGCCAATTCATCTAATTTACCGTAATGGCGCTGCGTCCCCTCCAGACTAGCTGCATCGGTGTATAAATCAACTGCAATCAACACCCCCGACTGTGAAGGATGCAAGAAACAAACATGACACAAACTCACCAAACATCCCCATCAACACATCCTGATGTTACAACAAGCACGTTTTCAGAAAGTGAACAAGTCACGACAGCCCCATGCAGCGCACACACACACACACACACACACACACACACAAACGCACACTCCACTTAAGTTCATAAAGCCGGAGTCGTGGTAAGATGAGACTCGGCTCCCGGAGATACTGAGGCATGCGCTGAGACTGTCAGAGTTGGTTGCAAATCCACGCTTGGTTGCGGTGCCAGAGACGTCTACCTGCCACTGCTGAGGACATTTGAAGTTGGAGCGTTATTGCCAAAGATGAGATTAAAGGCAAGTCGCCAGGAAGGCTCTATCGCTTATTCTTTCTCTCTCTCTTTTACACACACACAGACTGCAAAAGACAGAATTAAAAAGGGAGGGAGGAAGAGTGAGTGAGAGAACCAGAGAGAGCAGAGAGAGGCTGACGCCTCCAGTAATTCTGTTGACATTGTCTTTCTTCATCTGTTGGCTGTTTGTATATTTATTTATTCTGACTTGAATAAATATCTTTTTTACCCTGCCACAAAAAGTGAAAGGAAGAGGGTGATGGGATCTTTCATCCCTCTTTTTTCCCCCCATCCGCTCTGTCTTCCATTTCTGCTTTCACTCTCCGGCCTCTAACACTCTTTTAATTGGGAGCTTCTGAGACTTAAATCTACCCCTCTCTCCTCGCTCGCCTCGCTCTCTCTCCTCCCCACCCCCCGTCGCAGCATCTCGCCTGCTTACTGGTGTTGCCGCGGTGGCAGATTTGACAAGCATAGTTGAGTAAACCTGTGGGTCAGCGGCATGTGTTGCATGCTTGTGTGACGTCCGGAGACGTCGTTAAGGGAAAGATAAACCCCTCCCTCCTTCCATCATCTGTGAAAACCACTCTCTTGTCTTAGAAAATTCATTTTGACATTCCTTCTTTTATTCTAACTTTCAGAGGTTAGTCACTATTATAGCGACTGCAACTGAATAGATTTGCCGAGCAGTGGTATTTTTAGAAGTCTGAACTTTCTTTAGTATTAATTCATACTTTGCTAAAGTTTTATATTCATATTTAAGAGTACTGAGTACAATGGGATCTGGATTTGACCCAAAAACCTGCCTTAAAGTGATACTATAGCTTTGCTGATACCTAGTGACTAACTAAACTGAGGTAAAAGGGTCCAGTCCTGTTGAGGAGTCTTTGAATTATTTGCCAAAATGTGAGATTAGATCAGATTTTGGCAGGAAGATAAACTATTAATCTACTTCATTTTACTGTAGTCATTTTTTTTACACAAGTACTCTAACTGTGACGGGACCGACCATCCTCTCGTGACACATTTCTAATTTCAGAAGTACCTGTCCGGTCGAGTTACCTTGCCCCGCCCCCGCTGCAGCCGGCGGCGGCGTATTCCCCTCCTACGCTACGCCTCCGGGGAACTCCTGTCCATGCTGATTGGCCGGATGACAGAGAGAGAGAGAGAGAGAAAGAGAGAGAGAGAGGTCAGCAGATACTCAGGACACACACACACACTCACTGTCTGAACACTGGCCTGCAGGGAAAGAGACAGTGAGGGAGGCAAAGTGTCGTCCTATTGTCCGTGGATGGAGAGAGCCAAGAAAGGAGGAACGGGCGGAGGAAAGACAGATGGAGAAGATAAAGGAGAGGTATGGAAGGATGTCCAGCGACAGGAAGAGGGGGGAGATAAGTTGGGAGAGGAAGAGAGAGAGAGTGGTCGGTGATGTGTGGTTCAGTATTTATGCTGCACCCACGCATCTCTCTCCCTCCCCCGCCTTCCGACTCCAGACTGTCCTCAATGTGGACGTCTACTGTAATGAAAAAGGATGTCTTGTGTGTACGTGCGCGGGCGTAAGTGTGTGTGTGTGTGTGTGTGTGTGTGTGACGTGTGTGGTAATGAATAAGGATGTGCTGTGTGTGGAGCTGGTCGTTAATCACTGGCAGCGCTGGCAGCTAACAGATAAGCAGATTGATCCAAGGCCACCGAGGGAACGCCGCCTGGCACCGGCCCATTCATCACGCGCACATGCACGCATACACACACACACACACACACAAACAATAAACACACACACACACACACAGAGGCCATGAAAAGGCTCGCCAAAGCGCTTGGACACAGGATCATCTCTGGCCATTCATGTTCACGTCTGTGAGAGTTACTAAGAAACAACAGAGAGAGAGAGAGAGAGAGAGAAGCTGCGGGGCGGTCGAGTATTGACAACATCTGCAACTGCTCCATGGCTGCTCATCTGTAAATCCCAATTTGGCATTTGTTACTGTCTCTCTCTCACACACACACACACACACACACATACACACTGAGAGAGATCGGGGTCTATTCTCTGGTCATCCAGAAATTCCACAGGGGACGGCGAGAGACTTGGGAGTCGGCGATAGGGGAGGATGGATGGACGGATGGGATGGATGGAAGGAGAGAAGACAGGATGACAGGATGACAAAACAGAGTTAGGGACACGCTCCAGCACTGTGTGACAGCTCTGCAAACCCGCCGGGGGGAAAGGGAGGGAGCCGGAAAGAAACAGGGGGAAGAGATGGGAGATGAGGAACGCGAGGGGGTCAAACGTGTGTGGCGTCTCTCTTCTCTGGACTTCCATCACATGGTCAGTGGTGGAAGCGATGTAGTGGAGGGCAAGCCAAGCAGAATCCACTTCGCCCCCTTTTTTTTATTTCGAAGATAAAGTTAACTCGCTGTTTTAAGTAGAGCCCGACCGATATATCGGCCATTTTTTTTTATGACATCGGGATCGGTAGTTATGCAACCGATGTGTCCCAATTTTTAAATAAGTATAATAAACAAGAAAACATTGATTATTTATCCTGTACTTGTCGTTGACGTTGTAATTGCTATTTACTAAAATTATCCAGTAGAGGGAGCTCTAATACAAGCGTGAGCAGCTGATGTGCTACTTCTGTAATACGATCTTTTACATCTTTTATCTATCAAAAAGTTATTTCTGTTCATTTTTATTTATTTGTTTGCTTATAAGTTCAATGTTCTCAAATATAGAAAATTTAATAAAATATAAGTTTTTCAAATTGATTTGAAAATGTTGCACTTCTTGACAAAATATCAGTCAAAACATCTGTAATCGGTGGGCTAAATCGGCATCGGACCCAAGAATCTGGCATCGGTCGGGCTCTAGTTTTAAGCCGATAGAGACCTTTATGATGTTAGATTATAAGAAGTATTATGCTATTGCAAGTAGAATCAGACTCATGTACAGTACATGACTATTACTAAGCTTAATAAGGATTCAAAAACATAAATGAAGTATATAATTCTGAATATACGTCTCCAAACTCCGCCCCGCTCTAAACCCGACAGACGCAGAGGAACTAGTGCATGCCTTTATCTCGCCTTTAGCTCGTTCGAACACGGCATGAATTGTGGCTGTGTCGTCTTTCACAGTAAATCATCACTGTAAAGATAGAAAGATAGAATGTTTGAGGCCCTTTCCATGCATCAACGCTGGATGCACTGAGCGTTTGTTAATCTCAGCACATTCAAACAACTTCTTGTGCGCCACGCTGTGCCATCTCTCGCTAATCCCTTAAACATTAAACTGTCTTGTATGTGATGAAGCTGTGAATGAATGTTTACGAGTGTGGTTCAGAGGAATGAAGCAAGAGGCTTTCCACGAAGGATTTGATCGACTGAGATTGTTATTATGACTTGGATAATTGTAATGAGAGTGGTCGTTGCTTAAAGTTGTGACAGATTTCTGATGGGAGTGATCGAGATATTGCAGGTTTTCGGGGGTGCGTAAAGGAAAGGAGCAAACAAATGGAGTTAAACTAGAGTGAGAATCCACATGTCTCAATGTGAATGCGGACACGCGTTGATTCACTCAAGTGTGCGTGAAAAAAAACTGACTTAAGCAAGTGGTTTGTGCACAGTGATGAGTGGCGACGTGAGAGTCATGCCGGTGATGAGGTGATGAATATGAAAACCAAGGCATTTTCCCCTTCACGTTGTGGTACGTTGATTCCGACTGTGACTTAAGTCTATTTCTTGACGTGCCTCAAACCCTGCAGTGTGCCCTCCCATCATTCTCCTGACATACATCGAGGTCTGAATTGGGCCCTATGCTTCCATGCCAAAACCTCCCTCACTCTTACCAGAGCATGTGAGAGCTGCAGAGCGGAAGTTGAGCGTGGAGCGGAACGACTATATTAACCTGAGCATATATGAAAGTTTAAAACCCGCTCCGTTTCGCTGCAGCGCCGCTCACGACGTCACCACCGAGCACCACCGGCCCTCGGCCTCCTGCAGGCTAGAGCGAAACACCCCCAACCTCCTCTATCGGAGGCGCAAGGTGTCCATGTTGGAGGAGTGGCGGTGCATGCAGCACATCCATCAAGCAGAGCCTTCTGGCAGAGTGCTGGAGGATGAGTGTCGGTGAGGTACATATAGGTTTTCAGCTGCAAAACACTCATATTCTGCACAAGTTGTTTTGAGGAATTTGATGCTGTTTTTGGATCTCTAAACAACCGGACACCGTTCACTTCAGTTGTTTGGGAGAAGGCTGAGATGGAACCGAATGAAAGTCGCTGTGGATAAAAGCGTCTGCTAAATGACTGTAATGTAATGTAGTGGAACTGCAGGAGCTAACTTCCTGTGTGTCTGGTGGTTGTACACACAGGGAATGAGAAGATAATGACAGAATTTCCATTTTGGGGTGAACTGTTCCTTCAAAGTTGATCATCTTGTGCACCAAACCAACTTTTCCATATAGCACATATGCGCACGTACAATAACATGTCGACGCGGTCCATGGAGGTAAGATATTTCTTTTCATTGAGGACAGAGCTCAGTTGTTCGACCATGGGAAGATGAGCGAGAGGGGAAGGAACGGCTGAGTGGAGTGTGTGCGCCATGCTGTGAGCGTTGAGTGAAGTGGCTGACATGCTTTGACTAATACCTTTGATATGCTTTGTGATGGACCACATTACAGACTTCTAACAACCACGCGCTCTAGAAGTCTAGATGAAGTACTTCTCGAAGCCTTTGAAGATGTACCGTAATATACCATAAGAGATACCATCTATTGATCTCCCCTCACTCTCCTTTTTCTGTCTGTTGTCTCTTGGGAAGGACCAGACTGGACCGGGCTGTTGATGGACAATGAAAACACAACGAGATAGGGAAGCAGGGACCTGCATTTGTTCATTATGTATTAATTGGGCTTTCTTTCTTTCTTTCTTTCTTTCTTAGTATTTCTCTGTAGGGTATAATGTACTGTGGAGATCGGGTGTTGCTATATCAGCGAGACACGAAGCTGACACTATCAAAAACCCATCATGCCTCTCACGTTGCTTTCTAATGCTGGACGGCGATACATCAAAAAGGACCCAGACACTCGTCACTTCAAATTAAAATGCCATTACTGATGCGGCGTCGTATTTCACATTAAAAACTTTGGCCCGTTTGGCCCCGGATGCCTTTGTCGGGGAGAGGTGAGTAACAAAGCAAACCTTACTAGTACATATACCAATACACAAAGAGAGGAGCCAGTTGATCCTAATGGGTAGGAAGCAATCAATCCCAGTTGGTAGGAAGGGAGGGTCCACGCCACATACTACAGACTGATGGATGGATGGATGGATGAGTGTATGATTGGATCGATGGACTGAGATAAATGAACAGATCGAACAGGGGCTCGACGGCGTGCGAGATTAATAAGAAAATAAGAACCATTTTGTGGTGCGGGCTGGTTTCAGACGGGCCTAGTGTAAAGACAGGCAGTCGTGTGATTACACGGCTGTGCTGATGGAATGGAGGGATGGATGGAGGGATGGAAGGATGGATGGGTGGAGGTTTAGAGACAAGGAGGGATGAGATGTGCCACATGTGGTGCAAGTCATGAGCTGTAATCATTCAGTAGGAACACTAGGGTGCTTCTCCATTATTCATTCCTCCCTCAAACCATCCACTCCTCTCTCTCATCACACTTTTCTGTCTGCCCTTAGCATCCTATCTATCTATCTATCTATCTATCTATCTATCTATCTATTGAAATATATCATATTGAGGCTTTGGCTTTGGGGAAAAAAAGCGTGCCGGCGAGAGGAAACAAGCCTCCCAGGGTTAATGTTTCACATATGACCGAAGCAATCTTGATACAATTGTGCTGCTCTGCGTGGCTTTTTATGTTGCAAGTCTGTGTCAAGTGCAGCCTTAATGTGTTGGCCCATTTCACAGCCAAGCCCCCGTAGGGTCGGTTTCCTCATGCATTAAATGATCCACGCTAGAATTTTACGCCTAGTTTAGATGACTCATAGACTCGGATGCTGCCGAACACGCTCGGCAGAACAGCACACCGTCATGTTTAATGCACAAAAGGGTGACAGAAGAAACCGGTTAGCGTTGCGGGTTGGTCTGACCTAGGTTACACTGAATAAAACAGCAGCAGCGTGTCTGTGTGTGGACATGTGTGGACTGGGGTTTGTCATTCAATTGTATGTGACCCATGTTGATGCCCTAGTGTGTGTGTGTGTGTGTGTGTGTGTGAAGACCTCTGTGATGCAGAAACACACACACACACACACACACACACACAAAGAAACAGGGTCAGCTGATGATCATTGAAAGGCAGTGTGGGGGTTTGTAGGGCAGTAAAATCAATGTAGAAACTCCTAAACAATAGAGTGAAGGTAGGAGGAAAAGCCTGTGAGAGAGAGAGAGAGATGGAGGATGAAAAGAGAGATAAAGATATATACTTTCCAGAGAGAGAGAGAGAGAGAGAACCAGTTCCCAAGACGTTTCAAAAGTTTCTGCAGGCGATTCCACATCGACGAATAGAAGAGATCATGAAGGCCACGGTGACTAAGTGTCTAGCCACTGCGGTGGAAGGTGGTGACGGGAGGTGGCAGACGGACGGTTTACCACGGAAATTAAACGGAACAAACAAACAAACAAGTCTCCGGTGTGTTGCGATCCGCCCGGACCCAGCTTCGCCGCTTCACCCAGCCTAAACTCTCACAGGTGCGTCCATGTCCATCTAAGAGCAGAACCAGCGCTAAGGTGAAAGTGCAATAAGCTATCTATCAAAGTGCTAAGAGGAAGGGTCAGAGTAGGTCTTTTTGAAGAGGCGGGTTTTCAGCCTGCCGCGACAGATGTCAAGGTTGAGCTTCAGGTGCTGCGTCGACATCCACTCCACGGGTCCAAGAGCATCAGGACAGAGGAGAGAGAGTTCGCTCTAGCGGCGTGGAGGCAACATGAAGGGAGTCACATCACCAACATCTATGTGGCCAAAACAAGTTTATTGTAACGAAAACTAAGGGAATGGCAAACAGTGGTGGTTACAGGTTACATGGAAGACAAGGGGCAGAACACCCCCACCCTTAAGACGGTTGCTCTAGGGCAGTGGTTCCCAATTCAGTCCTCAAGTGCCCCCTTGTCCTGCAGGTTTCTACTCAGGCACACCTGAACCAATTACAGGCTTCGCGTTTTCACGATACTTTAATTGGTTCAGGTGTGCCTGAGCGGAGCCGGAGCTGAAAGGGTCAGGGTTGGGACAGGGGGTACATGAGGACTGGATTGGGAACCACTGCTCTGGGGCAACCTGCACCGTTCATACAAAAATAAACTATAGGACATAGACATGATATCGTCACTAGACATCTTTGATATGGGACCTTTTAGATAGATAGATAGATAGATCGGTAGGTCTCCCCTCCCTCTCTCCCTACCCTTCCACCATCATACAGTGGCGCCGGTCCAAATCTCAATCCACTTCACGACTACGTCCACCCCCATTATCCCTCCCTTGTTAAACCTGAGTCACCGCGGTCTCCATGGTCTCCAAGGGTCAGCTGTTCTCCAGGGTATATTGTGTGCACCTAATAGCTTCCTCCTCATTTCACTCCACCTAATCAACTCTCTCTCCATCGACGAAAAACTGGAGAGGCTTAATAATATCTAATAATATCTGGTACCCCTCCTCCCAGCTGAAACACACACTGGCTGCAGACCGGAGTCCTGGTGGGATAGGTGGCAGGCCACATACAGTTAATATAGTTGAAACGGGATGCTTCCTACACCAGGGGTTGTCAGTTGAATTCCCTTTAGATGCTTATGTGTATACATGCTGTACGATGAATGGCACTGAGGGGTTTGGGAATATAATAATACTAATAAAAGCTACATGCATCATCATGGAACTTAATATTCCATCCAGGAAAGCTTAATAGAGGAAAGTGAGATGCTGTTCAATAGACAAACCCAGGAGACAGGAGAGGTCACCTGTAGCAGACGTTGGGGGGGTTGGTAGTTGAAGTTGAAGTCTGGTTGATGAATATCATGGACTTACTCATTTAGGTGTATATGACACTATTATGGAATGAAGCCCTGAAAAATAATTTAAAAAAACCTGTTTACAATTGTATTTAGAGAGCCGCTGGTTTAATTCCTGTACATGTAAATGTTTACTCCCGTTCTCCAATGACATATATTGAAAATTAACCAATTAACCAATTAAGTTATTTTAGAATAGGAAATTGCCAGCAAAATGTCATAGTGGTTGTATCTTTTATATGGTTTCTTTTATATTCATTGCTTTCTTTTACACCAACAAATACACACATATAGTATACAGGCCTTGAAGCAAAGTAGAATGTAGCACTTGGAATAGCAGAGGGACTCGCAGGTCGGAGGAAGTAATGGCATGGTTAAAATATGAGGACGAGAATCATTCCACCCGTATCGGCAGCATCGAGTTTTCAACTGTAAGGAGCTGATATATGGAGGGAAAACAGGAAATAGAGATGAGAGTGATGAGAGGAGGAGATAGACCATGTTTAGAATGAGAGAATTACAGTATGCACACACACACACACACCAATAATGACTTAGGGCCGTGCTCTGGCATCTCTGACTTTCAAAGCAGGCGAGAGGCGGAAATGAAAAGATGATAACACATAAAATAATACACACCGCACAACAATGCACACACACACTCACATACACACATACACACGTGTTAAATGTCACTCAGCTGTAGTTATATTGAAGTCTGGCTGTGTGTCATTTCACTAGCAGATAGCAGTGATTGACAGAGTCTGACTTCTGCTGTGATTTACATGACAGCTTGAGACAGTGGGGGCACTGTGTGTGTACACACCACACACGCTCACACACATATTTTCACCCCATCCATTAAAAAAACATTAAAAGGAGCATATTCTGTTATTATGACTGATGATCATTAAATGCGAGCCTGTTCTGTTATTGTGGTTATTATCTGTTGCTGTGGTTTAGTAAGTGTAATCCATCTTGCTGGCTGGTGAGATGTGTTTCTGTATGTGTGCACAACCTACATCATGTTACAACGCTAACCCTTGACATAGCCAAGTTATTGTCTTTATTGCATTAGTTTGATCACAGTCTGTGACTTTGCTTCGGTGTCAGGTTACATTACAATCCCAATTTGTGTGTGTGTGTGTGTGTATGTGAACTGTACCAGCACCAGATTAGAAAACACAGTGGGTGGGCCAGCAGTATTTCAGGGAGACATGAACACTAATTACTGTCTGGATCAGTTGTTTTGTTGCTTGGCGTCAGTGGATGTGTGTGTGTCTCCCTGGTGGGAGGAGACAAAAACATAAATCGGATGCTATTCTGATTATCTGCGGTGGTGTGTGTGTGTGTGTGTGTGTGTGTTGGGGGGGGGGGGTCTTTCTTTCAGTCAATTTGTTTATTTACCAATAACTGTTTACTACATATATATATATTTGTTGCACTTGTGGTGGCTAGAGGTCAGTCGGAGCTGGAGGCGGGGGTGTGGTGGAGGCTGTGTAGCTTAGCCCATTATTTAGAGCTAAACATGCATTTAGATACATTTGTCCTGTATGCATGACATATAGGGTTGGCTAACGTAAATGCAGACAAAGAGTGATGCAATATTTACTTTCTTAGAATTTGACTCGTATTTTTTTAAATTAACAATTAACAATTAACAATTAACTGATTTTAAAGTTAACAACTGACAACGACGAAACAAAGTTACGTGGGCGTGCTGCTGCTGCTAAACACAAAAATAATGCTCCCCTCTACTTGCAGTGATACTTTTTGGCCTACAGGTGTCGCTGATAGCCGCTATATTCCACTCTGGAACTCAGTTGACAGTTTGGTCCCAATGAAATTAATGAATACAATGAAATATTGATTTTGCTGAGATCTCTCCGCCAAGGCAGCCGACAATTCTTGATAAGGCCAGCCTTACCTATAAGCACTGTGGGGAAACCCTGACAGGTTAGATGAACGAGATGAAAGATACATTCTGGACAGAGTGCAGTGGGTACCTTTACATGCACACTACTTACTGTGAGTGATCAGATTTAGGTGAAAGTTACTTGATTAAAGTGTTGTACGTTGATGCGCTTACAAGTTCTGTGATCAGTGTTGAACTCCCTGCGCCAACTTCCTCTGTGACCGACACATGGGTAAGGTGTTTCTCAGTCTACCTGCTCCTGTCCACTGACGCCGGTCATGTCTGTCTGTCTGTCTGTGAGTAAGTGAGAGTACATGAATGAGTCTGCATGTGTGTAAGGGTGAGTGTGGGTGTGTCTCCTATCCGTTTCATTATAAATGCTATACCGTAAAACGTCCAATTCATTTACCTCCATGAAACAGGCTTTTATTATTGTTTTTCAATCTATAAAATTGCCTTTTTAGGGCAAAAAGACAACAGATATCAGACTATTACTACTGTTACTACTACTGTTACTACTACTAATACTACTAATAGTAATAATAATGAACATCTGGCTGAAATAATCAACAATTAAATACTTTATCAAAATGTGTATGAATTTAGACTGTGAATATTAGACTATTTTTAGAGCCACTCTTTGAGACCTCGTTTTTATTGGAAGTTAAAGGGCTCATAACCCTCAACAATTGGTAATAACTTCAATGATATTCAACGGTGAGCTTTACTTTCATGTCGGCGATCATTTTGTCAGAATAAGTCCCTCTCTTATAATGAAGGATATATCATTTTGGAATGAAATTCTTTGATATCCTCCGTTGCCGGTCTACCATCCCATCCCCATGTCTGGCATTTCTATGGCATTTCCTGGCGCTTCTGGCATTTCAGAATAATAATTCTCTATTTGGTTCTTTATTTATTATTTGGATCCCCATTGGCTTCCAGAGTCCGTGTCTAGTCTCCCTGGGGTCTAAAACATCCGGATTAGGAGACTTTTGTGGGTTAGTATATTGTGGATCTTGTTGGCATTGGAATTTTTATCTGTGCAATATATTTTTGATAATTGTTGTCTAGTTTTTCTGTTGTTCATCGTTTCATATGAACAACAGCACCTTCAGCATTATAAGAAAATTGTCGTGGCCGGCAGGGAAGAGGGTCAGATGACCAATACAGGGAGAAGAGGAGAGAAAGGGTTGAGAGAGGGGAGGAGACGAGGAGGAGGAAAGATGAGTAAGATCAAAAAATAACCTGAGAATAACCAGATCGATGAGATAGTCATTAATCTTTTAGTGCAGTGGTGGTTCTTAATAACAAGTCCAGTACGATCACAGTGTTAGTGCAGAGAAGGTCCCATGACCTATGTCAAGATCTGCCAAGAAAAACTAACAACAGATTTGCAAAGTGAGAAGATATGAGGCCCGGGACCTGCTGACACTGTAACCGTGAACTGCTGTCAAATTTCCACACAGTCTCGCAGTGGGCATCAAAGTTTGGAGAGGATGAGGCGGCAGGAGAGAGGCTGCGGATTCAGAGACAACATTTTGCCATCCCTGACGCCACCAAGAACTGGAACACAAAGACGGGAGGGGGGGGTTGACGTCTTGGGTGCCCCGGGTGCCGTGTATTACAGCGCATTATGTCCTCCGCACAACTATTTCATGGCAGGAGCGTCTACCAGATACGGTGGTGAAAATCTTTATTATTCTCGTGGAACTGGCAATTAAATGGCGGGAGAAGCCACTCACACAGGAACAATACCGGGAGCTTGTTATCAAGCAGCTTGCTGCCGCCGGTCTTCAGCACCAGTCAATTTGCCAAAGACAGAACGTGTCCACATCCATACTGGACCAGCTGCCACCGCTGCTTGGAGGTAATGAGTGCAGTTGGAGAACAAAACACCAATTATCTGCAGGAAGTCTACATGTGGTATTTTACTTGAAGGCCACATTAGATTCAAGATGTCCAAATACATATTGGACATCCATGAATACTGCTTCACGCCTTTTGACTCGTTTCATACTGGGCAGCGTCTTTCAAGCGCACAACCTTCTATAGGGAGCTGGTATGAGCTGGTATCTATGTAAGAAGTACATTTACTTTCAGTTTCAACTCATAAAAGAAAGAACTTTTACACCACTCCTGATAAAAAGCTCTGAACCTCCAAATATTCCAATATTCACAGTATGATTTTTAAAGCCCACATGAAGCCAAAGTTCTATCAAAAATGATTGAAATTCAATAAGCAAGTAATGATTTTTATACTCAATTCAAATCATTTTGGAGGATGAAGGTTAAACATCATCTGACAACACATAACCTGCATTCATTAATAACACCTTGAAATGTCACTAATCTGAAAACTTGAATTAACGCTCCATTTTAAAAGGGGTACGTGATATTCTGCAATCAAAGAATGGGCCTTACATTTGAGTAGGAGGCTGCAATTTGTTTTTGTTTTTTTACCAAGGGGTATAATTTTACTTGGAACCTGGAGGAAAAAAACCCTGCTTTTTGTTCAGTGGCATCAGGATATGAAGGTTCTGTGTTTTCAGCGGCTCGAGGTCACCCTGCCCTCACTACTGAGAGAAAGTGAAGACGCGCTCCCCTGCCATGACCAAAAAAATGACGTTACCATAGTAACAAGACGGACTGGAAGAAACCTCCCTGATCTTCATAATGCCTTCTGACATACAATCATTTCAGCAAGGTCAACTCCTGTGGCAATCAACTTTTGGTTTTGGCCATGAATACATCTGGGTTTTTTTTATGTAGTCTTTGCGCAAACTGAGCATGAGCTACCAATCAGGGAGTATATGAATCCCCCCCCTACAGTACATAAAAGGAGATGTAAGCACGCGGTAGCTGGGGCGGGCGGTGGTGGACGAACAAAGGCTGCCGAGTTTTCGTAGCGTGCAGCAACACAGCGGCGGTTTGCACAGCGGCAGATCGCACAGACTGAGAGGCAGACTGGATGAGAGGACTGACAGTCCGCCCTATTGTGAGCGGTGGTGTACAGTGAACGCTGGGATTGCAGGCTGCTCGAGTTTCCTGACTGAACTGGCGCTGCTCATTTCAAAAACACTGGAGGGAAATATATTAATAAATAACCACCAGTTTGTTAATATTTTGTCAAAATAGAGATGGAATAAAATATTGAACTGTTGCGCACTGCTGAAACGACTGAACCTGGCTTTGAGTCCTAGTCGTCCAGGTCATCTTGCTGGTTCTTTTTTACACCAAACACACCAAACAGAGACACTTTTTTTCCCCTGTTAAAATATCTCTGAGAAACAACTTGTAAAGTAATAATGGAATTCAACCACCTAGCAAAGGTGAAGGTCTCATTTTTCAAGGACCAACAACTTAATTGGTTCTGGTCAAATTGGCCAAATAACATAATGCGTCATATTAAAAGAGTTTTGTTAATTGTATTTAATTATTAAAGGGCTGAAAGGGTTGAGCGGTTCCTCAGTCCTTCATTATGTTTTTTTTCTGGCTCTCTTTTGTTGGATTAAGTGCTTTGAATGTGCCCCCTCTTTCTTTCAGGAGGGTTTTTCAATTTTCGCTTGGATTCTTTAGGGGTTTTGGTGGCCGTGGAATGAAAGCGCATGAGAGAGGAGGACCGGGAGAGCGAGACGGAGTGGAGATACTAAAGGGTAATACAGAGTATGTAGGGAGACTGTTTTGGCCATGAAAACATGCTCCCTAGCTCTTCCCTTTGAAAAGGTTTTTGGGTTTTTTTTGTGATCCTGAATGTCCTTAAAAATAATCGCTTTCTCTCCCTGTTTCTATCAAACATAGGCAGAAATTCAAAAACAGGTTTATTTTTTCATTTATATTAACGCCACGAGACTGTGTGTGAACACAGTCACATATTTATGGTTACTACCGCCGCATTGTCTTAGCGGCCCGACGTCCCCCTCTTCCCACTTCCTGTCAACCGGTTTCCAGCGACTGAACAAACGTTAGCGTGACCTTTTTAAACTGATAAAACAGGCTGACACACTCCAGTTCATCAGACATGTTCTGATTGCCAACTCTAAATCTTTGCCGCCATGGGGGATTTACCACCACCAGCTGCTGGTAATGGAAACAGAGACAGAGTGGACACAGTCGTAATTCACAAAGAGAGAGTGAGAGACGGAGAAACGGCGGTGAGGGAGAGAGAGATTTCAAATAATATAAATTGTGTGTTTTAGTGTGTTAATTTATTTGTAGTGTGTGTGTGTGTGTGTGTGTGTGTGTGTTAAATAGATGAGTGCTGCTGTGTGCTGTGTTGTATCAGGTAGTGTGTAATCACAGCAGTGTGAAATACTGGAGAAGAGGCTGGGGGCATAAGCCTAGGGGGGCAAAACACTCTAAAGTCTGCCTCTCTCTCTGTGTGTGTGTGTGTGTGTGTGTGTGTGTTCATGAGGGAGAGAAAGTGTTTCTTGGTTTCTTTAAATCTCCCACCCACTCTGTCTCTCCCATTTGCTTTCCCTTTCTGCCCGAAAGAACAATTTCTGTCCCTTGATTTTCCAAAACATCGCTGTTCCGTTTTGTTTTATGGGGAGAAACGGTGAATTCTCAAACTCGCTTTCTTCTTCAGAGCAGTGAAACAAACAAAAGATAGCAAAATGTGTTGATTTGTGCCATTTGTGGCCCTGCAAAAAAAAACAACACTGCTGTTTTTAGAAAGAAAATTCAAAATGTGTTTTAAAACTTTAAAAGCCCTACATATTACATAATTCTTATATTTTAGTCAAACATTTTTATTAACCCATAACCATTAATCCAGTTTAAGTATTTTTAAACCAAGAAAAATTGAAACTAAAACGGCAATTGGAAAAATATAAATGGAAATGAGAGGCAGCAAAGATATATGGTCATTTCATTTTCTGCATTGCACTTTTCAGTTTCAGTTTTATTTTGTCTTTTCTCTTTACATTTTACATTTTCACTTTTCATTTGAAGTTTTCTATTTCACTTTGCCGTTTAATTTTTCCATTTCTCTTCATTTTCAGTTTCCCTCTTTCTTTTTTCATCTTCACTTTCACATTAAAGGGCTGAAAGGGCTGACATGATAAAGATAATAAAGGTTATTGTATTGACTTAGTTTGTTTAGGTTGCAGCTACTCCGCTTATTGGGTTGTCCAGTTCTCTCATCTATCAAAACAGGCTTGTGGAAGAATGGACATAGCATCAAAGCAAAACAAGGCTGAGGGACACACTGCTCTTAGACACATCTCAATAACTACAAAGAGCACCAAAACTTATTTAAAAGACTTCAGAATGCATGAACATTTATTTTAGTAGATTAAACAGTCAATTTGCAACTTCTTGACCGGTTATTTTCCGTAGATGTTGCTGTCTCTACTATCAGTCCGTTCTAAAGGCATTAATTAGTTACTTACTTTAACAACTATGTAATAATTAGTTAAATGCATGCTCTCTTTCAAACAAGCCTTTTATCAAAGATGATAGTACTACTTTGAATGCAATACACACACACAGACACACTTCTTCACCGACACCGTTTCCTTAATTAAGTGGTAATTTCACCACATTTGGTTTCTTCGGCGGCTTTAAGGGTCTGTGAGCGTCCTTGGAAATAAAAGTGCCTTTCTATGACTATCACTGAGTCAGACAGAAACCTCTAATCTTTTAGCAACACCACTTACGACGAAGGGGTTTGGAGTAGAAGGATATTTACAGTCTTGGATAACACCATGACTACTGAGTGATGGGATTGATAGCTGGGGAACAGAGAGCAACACAATCCCATTCATTATAATGTAAGTGTCAGCTGCATCATCTTCTGAACAATACATTTATCTCCAAACAAACTATGTCTAATTCCACAAGTTAACAGTATTGGTTTTAACCGGTTCAAGTATCCTAGCGTTAGCTGGCAGACGCAGCTAACATTACAATTTGACTGTGAAAGAAGGTAAGGATATGAACTGTAATACTGAAGATTATTCAGTATTACAGTTAACATATATATATATATACTAACATATATTTCATGTAAATGTAGTAAATGTACATTAATCAAAAACTTTACCAACTCAACAACTCTATAACAAACTCTATAACAAACAACAACTCTTATGAAACTAGAACTGAGTAGCCTCATTCCCAAAATATGTGTACAATCAGATTTGAGATTAAAGTGTACTTATTTACTAGTATTACTTATTTACCATCAAGATTCATTTTAAGCAGTTCCAGACCTCCTATTAGCAACAACATGTCTGTCAATGCATTTGTAAGCATGGGTTACTGATAATCACCACATTAACAAAGCTGTATCAACAAATAGCCATAATAGGCAATTCTATTCAATTAAAAACATATTTAGCTGATTGATTGATTATGATATATAGACCCGTGACTATGCAGCCAAACGATGGAGCATTTGCTATTATTGGAGCAGCGATGGGGGGGGAGAGAGCACATCTTTAGGCACTGCACAGATATCAGAGCGATGAATGGCTCATGATGCACTTTAGACTACCTAGAACAATTTGCTGGATCTCTGGAGACACGACTGAGCAGGAGAACAAAAGGTTTCGGTCTGACCCTCCACATCTCCGGCTGCCGCTTGCTCTCGACTTCCTGGCCACCGGGACGCTCCAGAGGGAGGTAGGTGACTGGCTCGGCATATCACAGCCATCCGTCAGCCGTACGCTCCCAAATGCGGTGGATGGCATCATTAAGCTGGCACCACCATATATTCTGCAGCACACAAGACTTAAATAAAAAAGAGATTTCCATGTTATTGCTGCCAAACACCACTGCACCAACACCGGCACATCAAAGCACCGTCTCCAAACGTCTACTAACTGCAGAAGGTAACACTCCATAAACATGCAATTAATCTGTGTCGCCAAGTGACCTTTTCCACAGACTGAGTGGAAGTTAAAGTACAGCTGTTAGCAGCAATGCAGTGGGCAGGAGCAGCTGAGCTGTTGAGCAACAAGATGTTCTTGATAAGGTCTAGGTGAAGTATAATAGTGCCTATGAAGGCCTCATCATGGACCGACCTGCAGAATCAGTACCATCATTTAAATTACTTCTTATAGACTTGATTTTATCTTGCTTGTGATGTATTTTATCCTGTTTATTTTCTATTATTTTTACACTGTTCTTATCCTTTTATCTTAGGGTCTTGTTTTATTTTTTTATTCTCTTGTTTTATTTATTGTGATTTATTATTTAGTTCGATGTTTGCTTTTATTTGATTGTGAAAGTGTTTGCTATACAAAAAGTTCATTTCTGTACCTCATGTACCTCGGAGACCGTAAGTCTTGAGGCCGAGTTATACTTCTGCGTAGGTACACTCTTTGTTTTCTGTACTGTTAGTTTTAGTAAATGTGACAGTACCCCGTAGCGTACATGTAAACGCTACATGAAAGTCTGTTGGCAAACACCAATGCGGACGTCTGTGGACGACACCCGCGCATGTACACAGACTCAGAAGCATAAATCCAGTTTGGTTGGATGGGTTTCATATCTCCCCCGCTACTCAGATGGTGCCGCCATAACAAGCAACTTTACATTTTGGCCACCAAAGAGAAATAATGGCAACTTATTTTTTTATTTCTCTAACAAAGTTGACTCAGTCTCCCAACAATTTTGCACACAGCATGATTGAACTGCCTACTCAACGCCTCTTCACAGATTTTTACAGAACTGTTTGACCTTGACGCATTAATAAAGTTGATGAGGAAGATTTATAAAACAATTAATTACTAAATGCTTCATGTTAGAGCAGTGGAATTTGGTAAACAGGTTTAAATTATTCCTCACTGCCAGGGCCTTCTGCCATTTTTCATTTAATTCTGCAACTTTATGATTTTTTTCTAATGGCACCATTTCACCTGCAGTTAAAGGACTTTCCCTGACATGTTGTATCTTTGATGTACAACCAAACGTATATTCTCAGCCTTGGATCCAATAGTGCAGCTACATGTATTATTATTATCAGTTCTGAATCCAAAGCTAGTGTGAATGTGCAATTCATACTCTTTAACACCTCTGTCACAGGTTATCTTCCACTTTCATTTTATCTTTTGGAAATTTTCTTTGCGCCTTCTCTCTCTCTCTCTCTCTCTCTCTCTCTCTCTCTCTCTCTCTCTCGCTCTCTCTCAGTTCTTTGCCTCGAGCCATGCATCTACCTGCCTGTCAATCAAAAAGCAACTGAAAAAGAAAATACTAATTAAAATATTTGTGTAACTTTTCTCCCAGGCAAATTCCACCAGCTTGCATCAAGCTCAGTGTTTAGAGAACCCACACAAATTAAAGTTTCATTGCAAATATCCCTGTCAGCTCCCGAACAGAAAACACCTACCTATCAACCGAAGTAGGCCTAGATGGAAGAAAAGTGCCGCAGGGAATGTGAAAGAGTAAACAAATCTTATACAAGTGCAGTCATGGTATTGGAGCCTGGAAAAACAAAAGAAAATACAAAGAATGAAAGCTATGGATGAAAAGAAAGCTCTAGTTAAATAAGGAAAACAAATAAAATAACCTTTTTCATATATTTGTTTGCTTTGTACCACATTGCTAATAAATCCAGACAGCAAATCACTTCAGTGTTGACAATCTCAATGATGTCTCAGTTTGTGATGGACTTGGCTTTCAATGCATTCAGATGAACACAAACACAACCCTGATGTGATTATGAGGAATGGCACATCATGGATGGACACGCAGGTACACACGATAAAACACGTCCACAGGCACGTAGGTTGACGTAAACACACACACACACAATTATATACACATGCACATTCCTGCACCTGCAAATTCACACAGACATATGCAGGCACACACACACACACACACACACAGTCATAAAAGAATACAGTGACAAGCACCATACCTCTCCTATTTAAAAGAATGCTGTATCAGGAAATGGCCTTTACTTTGTATATATTTCACATAATAATGTCATTGAGGGGGCGCCCTGGGTAGTGTAGTGGTCAAAGCAACTGCCTACCAACGTTGAGGTCATTCCAACCTCAGCCAGTGTGAAACTCTTGTTGGGTGAAAAGAAGCAGGGGGAATTGGCCATACCAAATTGGGGAGAAAAAGGGGTAGAAATAAAAAAGAAATAAATAATGTCATTGAGTAAAACGCTAAAATGAAGCCATGCATGTACAAAACATGGTTCTTAATTTTCTCTCAGCCTTTGTATTTCCTTATTTTAATCAACTGGCTGAGTTTTTTGAATCTAGAACAGCTTTGTGCATATGTCTGTATGTGTCTCACCAAAACAAGTTATACCATCATAATATAGCCAATGTTAAGCATACGCAAACACAAGGGTACCATAATGATCACCATCATCCAACGTCCTGCTAAATGAGCAAGGACGTGAATCAAAATTACACCAGTTGTCTTTATTGTTGTGAAGTGTGTTATCCGACAAGCTCTGCATCCCCACATGCAGCGAGAGCATATTGTGGTAACTGCATTTCTCAAGTGTGAAATTACTATCAAATTGAGGATGAGTTATAAAACGGTCTGTGTGTGCTGCTTGGCAGCGGTTCCATTGACTTTTAACAAGCGGCACGTCTCCCTTGGAAATGCAAGCTGAGGTAAAGGGACAATCCCTCAAAATATAAAAATGCACATTATATAGAGAGAAGTAATGGGAGAGATCAGTATGAATGTGAAGTGAGAAACTAACTGCATGCAGTGCTTGCATGTCAACTAAATTGAAGGCCCCATTCCCACAAATTCCTTTTCCCTTTTCAAGTCTTAGGCAGTACTATGGCAGTTGTAAACAACCTCTACTATGCAGGTGATAGTTTGTTGGCAGAATAGTCAGGGAATATGGCTGCTTAGTATTGTTAGTATATGTACACACTGCCATCAGCTCAAGCACCAGAAGTCCATTCATATCTGAGCTACAAAAGACAAGCCAACAGTATCAGTATGTCATCCCCATGATGCAGTTATCCTCCGGGCCAATCAGTGACAAATATACAGTCTAACCTTGTTTTGACCAGTAATGTCAAAAGGAACGAACAAAGCAATGCAATGTTATTTACAAAATGTCTTAATGCAGTGGTGAGAGTTTTGTTTGTTCCCCCAGCTTCTGAGTCTGAGGTGTCATGTGTGACGAACGACGAACGGATGGAGGCCGATCCATAGTTTTCTTCAAGGGCAGGATAGCTTTAATAAACACATCAGTTTAAGTAATGAAAAATACATGTGTTTGCTAGTGCATAGCTTCATGCCTGCGTGTGAATGGCTTTGACTTTAGTGCTCTGGAAGTTATTCTTTTGAGATTTCATAGCTGCACGAGACGAGTTTGAACCCTGACTGCACACACACAATTAAAGTGTTTAGGTCTTTGTGATTGTTTACATTACCCAGCTACATACTGTACACAATCAAAGCAACCATCTCATCTTTACAACATACTACTTCCTCTTGCCTCTTCCTCTTAGCCTTGCCTATTTGTCGTCAATTATTTGTCTGAGCTCTTGTTTATTGGCTCTTGTTTATTTGATACTTATTTGTCTTAGCTCTTGTTTATTTGATTTTCTTATTTGTCTCATTTGTTTAAGTAAAAGTAGGTTATTGCACTTTTACCTCAGCACTGGTTCTGCTCTTAGTTGCTTGTTTAGGAAGGAAATGCACTTACGAGTTCTGGTGACTAGCAGTTTTCTTGCCTACCTATGTTGAATGCACTTATTGTAAGTCGCTTTGGATAAAAGCGTCTGCTAAATGACTGTAATTTAATGTAATGTAATCTCCTGACCAATCACCAGTTTGGAAAAGTGGAGTGCAATACAATAATAAAAATTAATCAGAATTCCCATGGGTGCATACGAGTGTTACTAATGTCTCAGAACTATTGTCCTTCCACACACACTTTGACATGATTGAAACAGACAAAGGCAACTGCTTGCGACAACAGAGCTGTACAGACTGGATTATCACTTCACTTTTCCTATAAATCTTGGTTCTATTTCAGGACCACGTTTGCTGCCACAGCAGTCCAAAACTGCTCCAGTGAACTTGCAATCAATTTGTGAGACAAAACAAATCTCTTCCAAAGAACCATAGAGAACACCCTGGGCACGGCCTCCCACTCCCACACCGACTCACCCAACAGCAGGTTTTCATGCATGGGATCAAACTGCAACACTTTGAACCGATGAGATTCCTTCAAAGCCTTTTTTTCCTTTTACTGCATGAGGTGCTTTGTAGAGCTGTAAATTTCCAAAATTAGCACATGGCACATTAGCACTTTATTTTTCATGATATGACTCCAGTTTTGCCTTCAAGGGCAAAATATCACGTGTTATGATGACATTCAATGGGCGATAATAAGACTGCAACTGACTAACTAATGATATATGTCACTGTGTGTGTGTGTGTGTGTGTGTGTGTGTGTGTGTGAGTGAGAGAGAGAGGGTTTGCATGCCTGAGAGGGCTTGGAATGTAATGAAAGGCCTTTGTTTGACTTAATGAGGACCAAAGTACTTAAACAGACTTAATAGACATTTGCTTTAAATTAATTAGTCCATGCTTTAAAAATCCATGAGGGAACTGTAACAGTTAGGCAGGGAAAAGTGTGTGTGTGTGTGTGTGTGTGTGTGCAGTACATGTGAATGTATTTGTGCCTTATGCGTTTTCATGCCATCCATAGCACAGAATGTGTCTGTGATGCTGTTGTGTCTCATGCTGTGAAGATCACACTGGTCACACTGGTCATACTGGTTGTGACACAGGCAATCCATACATGGCAATATATACACACAAAGCAGACATGCACAAGACACGCCCTGCACACACGTACACACAAGGACACACACACACACTTAGCCCGCTGTAGTGCAAAGCGAGTCAATAGGCTCATCCAAACAACCATCGATGTCTCAATTATGAGCATTTGCTGCATCCTCTCTCCTTCTTCTCCTTCACTTGGTCTTCTCATCCTGTCCTCTAAGCACTTTGATCACAAAGCAGGCTTTTTGTTACTTTAGGAATAAACCACTTCATCAATACACACACACAAACACACAGTCGCCATCAGCCAGAGGCAGAGATAGTCTGGCACTGATTAACCATACAAACACAAACATAGGCATATCAATACATGAATAAGAGCACACAGATGCAGATAAACAATACCACACACGCACGCACACACACACACACACACTTAATTGCATTAATAAGTCCTCGGGGCAGTAGCTCACCCCCTGTAGTGAACAGGGGGAACTGCCCCGGGAAGGGAAGAGAGGTGGAGTAGAGGAAAGAGTTTTGTTTCCACGCGTTTCTTAAGGTGCCTTACGGAGTAGAGGAGGAGAGCATTTGTTTTCCTAAGCACGCATTTACATACAGCCTTGAGCAAAGCAAGGATGTGAATGAAGAAGGAATGCAATGAATGGATAAGTGAAATGCCAACCACACTCCACACACCCCAACACACATACATGGGCAGGTGTATGCACGCGTACACTAACACATACAGGGATATCCATCAATAAGGATGCCAAATGGTGAAAGATTGAGGAATATATTAAGAAAATGACGACAAAAAAACTCTGTTGCTCTTCACCCTGCACTATCATACACCATCCCTTCATACATCATCCCTTCATACCCCATCCCTTCATACATCATCCCTTCATACATCATCCCTTCATACATCATCCCTTCATACATCATCCCTTCATACATCATCCCTTCATACACCATCCCTTCATACATCATCCCTTCATACATCATCCCTTCATACATCATCCCTTCATACACCATCCCTTCATACATCATCCCTTCATACACCATCCCTTCATACATCATCCCTTCAAACACCATCCCTTCTAAGGACACAATATTTTGTACATCTTTCGTCAAGGCGCTCTGACATTCCTTACTATGCTTTGTTTGTGCCTCTTTGGTGATCCAGGAATTGAAGCGTCGTTGTTGCTCTGTATCAGCCAGTCAGATAAATGCATGTCCCACTGCTGAATAGAAGCCTTACACATGCAGAAAATCAACCTTGAAGCCATACGTACCCAAAGGATTTAAGCAATATGACACGAGAGGGAGTGGTGTTAGGCTGAATATCATCACGGCCTACGACCGAGTGATACATGTATAGTTCAAAGTGATGTTATACTCTATATCAGCACTCATGGATTGCCTCTTGTCCAATCAAATGACTTGGTCGGAGTTAACTGCTGTATAAAGTTAGATTAACAATGTGGTCAGTGGAACCTTCAATTACCCCACCAGGTTTCACTGCCTGCATCTTTCTCCTCTTACTGCCACCCTTAGGGATGTTTAAAAAAAAGCCAAGAGGTGCTAGGGCCCCCCCACACCCACACACACACACACACACACACACACACACACACAGAGAGATGATGAGATAAGGGCCTTGGTCCTGGACTACATTGTGAAGCCTTGTAGAGACAGGAGAGTTCCATTAGCTAAAGCAGCCAAGCATGGCCACTGCTGGCTCATCACTATCTGCTACCCCGTCTAGTCGGAGAGATCTGGAGAGGTAGAGAGAGAGAGAGAGAGAGAGAGAGAGAGAGACAATGAGGTACACAGGGAGTGAAAGAGAAGACAGAGGACAGCAGCAGGAGCAGGTCTGAGGAGAGGGAGGAGAGAGATAAATCTGAATATCACTTCACACATCACAGTCTATTTGGCCAGCAGATGATTAGTCAGCATGCATGGTACAGAAGAGCTGAGGGACCAATATATTTACCATTAAAGTACTGGTTTAATGTTTCACCGTGATTTACGTACGTTTAAATAGCATATCATTCCCCAGTTACGCGCCATATTGTTAACAATACATCAACGCTACTGCACCGCTATCGGAATCTAACTAGACATACAGGGCGATTACTGGCGGCGCTGCGGGGCTTTATCCTCGGGATGCTCATCATGCCGGAGTTGATTAAATTAGAGGATATGTTTGCCTGAGTGTTTGTCCATCTGCTTCCAAAACAATCAAGCACATGCCATGGGTTTCCTCTCCTCATCTCCTCTCCTCCCCTCCTACCTATTCTGTTTGGATTCCTCCTGGGAGCTAACTTCTCTACCTCCCCCCTCATCTCGTCTCCCTCTCCTCTTCTCCTTTAATTCCCTGCCTGCGGAACACTGAGGAAAGTGCTGATGAACAATTAAACATGGCCCTTCCCCAGGGAGGCAAGGTCACTTGGTGTGTGTGTGTGTGTGTGTGTGAGTGAGTGTGTGAGTGTGTGTGTGTGTCAGAGAGAAAGAGAGCGAGCAAGAGAAATAGCTAGAGAGAGAGAGAGAAACTTGGCAGAGGCGCAGGTATATGCCAAACCGTAGAGTAAAGAGCTGAATAATGTTATACAGTGTTAAAGGGGCATGTGCTGAGGTGTTTATTTGACCGTACCGTTGACCAACCACGTTACCGGTGATGCCATCATGCACCGTTTTTTTCTTCAACTGCACCAAAAACCTATCAACACTTTCATGACAAAGTGATGCCAAGTTATGAAAAAAAATGTCTTTTTTAGTTGAATGGAACTGAAATGAACTGAGACTCTGACTGTTTCTGTGATCATATTCTCAGGAAGGTCCGCTGCAGCTACCACAAGTCACTGCGAGACCTCAGTACGGTGTCCATAATAGGACATCCTCAGACCTCAGAGTAAACGGCATTGTTCCTCAGACTAAATGTTGTCAGTTCTCGTGTCTCACAGTAAACGGCATCGTTCCTCGGACTAAAATCCTTCAGTTGTTGGCCAAAAGTTGTCAAGTCTCAGGTTTCCTACCAAACGGCATCAGACCAAACAGCCTCGCATTAATTTTTTTTTTGATGGTGCTGTTCTTCCAAAGTTGCGTGGAGTGCAGAGGTGAGTAATGTCTGTTGTCAGTAATTCACTTTGCAAATGTTATATGGGTTAAATTCTTACACTGGAGAACACAATAAGGGAGTTTTCCCAACTCGTGGAAGCCTGCTGTTGTGGTCCCGGTATTCAAAGGTGGTGACCCTCTCATGACATCCAACTACAGGCCCATCCAACAAATTATCGATCATCTCAACAACAGCTCCTTTCCACTGCATCCAATGCAATTTGGATTCAGGGCTAATCACTCAACAGAAACAGCGACATGCTTCTTCGTAGAGAAAGTTAAGGCATCAATGGACAGGGGTGGGGTTGTGGGGGCCGTGTTCCTTGATTTACGGAAAGCTTTTGACACTGTTAATCATAACATCCTATTGCAAAAACTGCTCAACTTTAATTTTTCCAAATAATTCCTCAACCTTTTTAAATCTTATCTTTCATCCCGTTCCCAATGTGTTAAAATTGATAACCATAGGTCTAGTGCGCTACGTCTGTCAACTGGTGTGCCGCAGGGCTCTGTACTGGGCCCAATCCTGTTTAGCATGTACATCAATGACCTGCCTTCTGTGTGTGTGGACAATGTGATGTATTAATGTATGCTGATGATACAGTTGTTTTTACCCATGGCAAAACCGCAGAAGAGGTTGCAACTAAGCTAACTGATGTCATGGTGAATATTACATCCTGGCTTAACAACAGCTGTTTGCAACTAAATATTACCAAGACAGTGTGTATGTTCTTCTCCAAGGGCCACAGCAACATTACAGAACACGGTGTTTTCATCTCTGGAAGGAGATTACAGGTTGTCTCCGAGTACAAGTACTTAGGAGTACACATCGACACAAACCTTAGTTTTAAAACCCACATCAAAAAGGTCTGCAATAAAGTCAAGCTCAACCTGTCAAATTTTAGGTACATCAGAAACTTCTTATCAATTACAGCAGCAAAGCTATACCTTCATTCAATGGTTCTCTCCCACATTAGTTACTGTCTGATAAGTTGGTCTATTCCACACTCTACAGCTCTAAAACCACTGGAATCATTATATAAACAAGCACTCAAAACGCTAGACAAGAAGCCATTCCGGTATCATCATTGCCACATTCTAAAAAAGTATGATCTGTTCAGCTGGGAAAACCTCATAGAATACAAAAATGTCTGCCTAGTTTATAAGATCACTCATGGATTGGCTCCTCCTCCTCTGGCTGGCTTCATCAGCCTCAAGTCCACCTCAACCAGGGCTACTAGAGGTGCGGCTAGGGGGGACTGCACGATCCCACTTAGGAAAAGTGCATTTAGCCAGGCTGTATTTTCATTCAAAGCATCCCATCAATGGAATTCAATACCCCAGTCCATCAGAGAGTCTTCATCCTACTATTCATTCAAGCACAGTGTTAAAAAGTGGCTCATTGAGAACCAACAGTGTCAGCATTGATGTGTGTGTGTGTGTGTGTGTGTGTGTGTGTGTGAGTGTGCGTGCGTATTGTGAATGCACTTTTTAAATTATTATGATGAATTGCGCCTAAACCTGTATTCAGTGATGTTTGTCTATTGTACTGTAAATGTTTTCTTTTGTTTTGTTTTTGTTTTGTCTGTATAACAAAGTAGTTGTATTTTTATTCATGCTCTAGGATGCCTATCACCATCTGGCAAAAGGGACTATCGATGGAAACTAGCTTTTTGGCTAATTCGAGTACATTTACATGTTAAATAGGTCTTTTGATATGTTGATTAATGTACACTGTCCCTTGTTTAAATAAATAAATTCAAAAAATATATAGATTTAGTGTTTGCCAGTGTTAATGTTTACGTAGTTAGATGTAGCTAACGTTAGCCACCAAAGATATCCAAAGTTAGCTAGCTAGGTGGCTAACGTTAGCTACATCTACTAGGCTAACATAGCTTACAAAACTATTCCTGTTTGGTAGGAGACCTGAGACTTGACAACTTTTGGCCAACAACTGAAGGATTTTAGTCCGAGGAACGATGCCGTTTACTGTGAGGTCTGAGGATGTCCTGTTATGGACATCATACCTCAGACTTCCAGGTTACATCAATATCAATATCATTGCCGGTGTTTTCAAGACACAACCTTTTAAAAACTTTTTCTTCTCGTCACAAGAGGTTTGGGGGGGGCGTCAAAACGGAGACGGATGAATACGTGTTTAAAGATAGGAAGACTTGATTTTGAAACCACAAATATCTCTCTCACAGATACACACACACACACACACACACACACACACTTCTGACACCACTCACAAACACCTGGGAGACAACAGTGGCCATCTTGTGATGCTGCTCACCATCCCTCTTGGGATTTGTCAGCAGCAGGGGAGTGGGTGGAGTTCAAAGCTAAACGAAAATAAAGAAAAACAATATTAAGCGGTAAAACGGGGCATTCTGGCAGCTTTCTCTCAATCACCGTCTGCTGAACCATTATTAGCTCGTCTCTGTTTGTGGGAAATCATTAATTTTAGGAAAACAAAATATGTCAAGTTTATCCCCGGGGCCAGCGACTATTTCCGTGCGCTCGAGTCAGGAAGTGTTGAATCTGATGATATCCTGAAGGCAATTTGGTATTTATACATTTTCTTTCATGCGTTTTATTTGTGCGGCAGGTTGAAGGGGGGATCTCTAATTTGTACTCAAACACATCGTCTATTTACAGCACAGGCAGGGCTGTAACAGAAAGCAACACTTTCAACTAAGAGACGTTTCTGCCCGCTGCTTTTTAAGCAGATTTATGACTTGTGTTTTCAATGTGTCGCTTCATATTCAGGTTCAGAATCACTTCAGACTCGATATTCACCAGTCTGCATGTTTATCAGGTTTTGCTACTCAGGTCGAGCTGTGCATCTCTGCTTGTCTCGGCTGACATGTCGGATGCCCACCACCTCAGACTCAACAAGAACTGAGCTTCTCTTTTTCCACGGAAATTCCTGCCCTCTACAAAAACCTCTCCATCACAGTTGGCAAGACCACGGTGACTGCTGCCCAGACTGCCAAGACTCTTTTTTTGTGTGTGACTCGAGATAACCCTCCCTGCAGCTGGAAGTTTGCACTCCACAACATCTGTCGAAATCAGAGACCCCGCCCGGCTCCTCGTTCAAGCTCGAGTCGATGTCCCGTCTGGACCGCTGCAACTCCCTGCTAGCCAACCTCCCCGAAACCTCTCCCTCCAGCCACTCCAGCTCATCCAGAACGCTGCAGCACGCCTCGTTTTCAACCTCCCACATTCTCCCATGTCCCATTTTTTTTAAATGATGTCTGTTATGTCCTTAGCATTAGCGTTAGGTGTCGGAGAGTCACAAGAATTTCATTGCATACTTTTGCTTCTTGTGAACGTTGTGCATATGACAATAAAAACCTTGAATCCTTGAATCCTTGGTCCACAAACACTCTCACAGTCTCAAGAAATACCCGGTGTCACCTCTCATTACAAAATGACTGGGTAGGTAGGTAGTAAATGGGATTGTTTTGAGTCTGTGGCTGCCTTATTGCTGTTTATAATTCTAGTGTACATCAAGAGGTGATTTCCAAATGCCAAAATAATTATTTGAAGTTCATCATTTAGTTCCTCTGCCCTGCTCACTGAAACGCTCACTGTCTCTCTACATCTTCGAATTTGATTTATTTTTCTGGCATTTCCGTCTTATTGTATATGACCCTTCTGTGGCCACGGCAATATTGTCACGGCAACATGTCTCTGACCCTTGCACTCCTAAATATTACCTCTAATTCTGGTGGTTTGGGATTGGTGCTCATTGTGAGTCCCTCCTTCATAAGAGTGTCGGCTTAATGCAGAAATATAAATGTCAGTCTCTCTGCCTGCCTCAGTCTCTCGTTCTCTCTCCTCCAATTCTGTTTTCCCTTCCTTGCCTTCACCCCCTCCCCTCTTCAAGAGTATATGTACATGTGGGGCGGTGTGCTTCCTTCCCTGGGTGTCCGTGAGTGCATGTGTGGTTTTAAGTGCCTTGTATTAACCAGAGGTATGAGATATTGAAGACAAGACATCCTCACACACACACAGGTCATAGCATAGGAATTTGCTATAGACTTGCTATGAGGTGACCACTAGCCCTGAGATGACCAGCTCAATAGCTATACTTCCTGCAAAATAACCTTTAGCAGAAACCTTTTGCTTTGTAGAACGATCGCCGTGGCAATTTTCTTCCTTCAAATCGAGCGTGGGCCGTTTCCATCGGTATTCTCTCTCAATAACCCTGATCAGGATCGGGTGTGCGCCATGCAGGCTCCCGTATGCGCCGGTACATTTTTAGAGAAAGGGAAAGAGAGAGAGAGAGAGAGACTTTGAGCTCTTCTTCGCCCTTGAGTTTGAGAAATGTTATTTTCATTCTTACATCTGCCTCACCCTGTTGCCGAGCAGGAAAAAAAAACGGCTCCGATGTTCACTTTTTTTTTTTTTTTTTCCTCCACGTTTTTTCTTCGCTTTTTCTCTCGGCCCCAGCGTGTCGTCCTCCGAACGGACAAACGAAGAAAGAAAGACAGAGACAGTCGTAGGCTAGAGAGATGGAGAGATGGATAGAAGATTGAGAGCCGGGTGAAAGGGGAAATGGAAAGATGGATAGATAGATAGATAGGTTGGTGGCATCTATAAATAGATGAATGAATGGATGCATGGATGGTTGAGTTTCTGGCTGAACGAGCGGATGGATGGTTAGAGATATGAAAAGCCTTAAGGTAAGGAGAAATATTAAAAAGATGAATGAACACGGAGAAGCTTCCTCTCTGCACCTCTTCTCCAAGCTTCTTTTACCAAAAGTGTTTTTTCTTTTCTCTCCCCTTTCTCTCTCATTCTTGGTCTCTATGTTTCTCTACGTTCTGTCATTGTTTCTCTGTCTTTTTTTGCACTCTCTCTCTCTCTCTCTCGCTCTCCCTCTCTCTCTCGCTCTCTCTCATTCTGACCAGATGAGTAATAGCTATGGCGCTGTGGCTTGACTGATTAATGCACTCCAAGAGCCTGGGGAGGCGGAGCACAACAAACCGGCGGAGGAGGGAGAAGAACGAGAAAGAGGATAGATTGGAGAGAGGCTCTGTGAGTGTGTGTGTGTGTGTGAAATCTGAATGCTGAGAAAAAGAGTAGAATCCGCACACTGGATAGCTCACCGATGAAAAATTAATTTAGCAGCACCACAGTGGTTTCATTTCAAACACATTTTAAGTGAGAAGACGCACACCGAAACCAACGTCCCGTAGCTTGTGAAATCCATTCCCCTGTCAGGGTCGACGTGCATGCCGGTCCACGATGCATTCAGGACTGGGAGTAAAAGTTGACGCACGTTGACTCAAAAAAAAAATGCACTGCAGCTTTAAGTTCCCCCCGTCAACCTGGACATTTAAGAGGGACTCGATGTCCACGGTCACAAACATCCCTCATCTGTTATCTAGACTGTCTGGAGGGTCTTAAAACAACCGATGGAGTCCCCGGTGACAGTCTTATCCCGTGGCTGGAGAAAATGATCTACACAAGCCAAAATATTCCCCCGTAAGAGGCCCGATGGCGCCTGCTGCTTTAGATCTACCGGGTGGTATTGTGTATTTTAAGAAGAATATATTATAGAGGTGTGATGGGAGAATCAACAACAAGAAATGAATGTTCAGCGTTCTCTCGTTTCCAAAAACAACTCAACTGTTTTCGCAGATTTGCCTCTTGAAGTCAAAGGAGGGTTTGTGGTTCGATTTCATATTAAAGATGTATTGCTCAGTCGCCATCTGAGTTTCCTCATTATAAGCAGAGACATAAGAGAAGTTCGGTGAAGCTCGGCAGATGGAGAGAGGGAGCGATGATCGATCTATAATACATGAAGCTGGATTTACCTCTAAAGGTTTAAGAGGTCTGAGGGAGCTGTAGTCGTCTTTTCCTCCCCTGAAACCTCAACATTGATATCAAGAGTGGACAAATTACTGTATGAACCAACTCTGTCTCAGCATTAACCCTCCAAAAAGTGAGGATGAGAAGTGGAAGAGTCTGGTGCAATCGTTTCGTTGGTGAGTCTGATTGAGGTCACGTGGATTCGCCAGGCCCACTTCGGATGCCGGCGCATCAACTTTGAGTTTTGACTCTCAGGGGGGAGGTCGCCTCGTCAGTGGAGGCTCTTTCTCTCTGCCAGTTTAGCACAATCAAACTCAACCACGTGACCCACGTGAGGGAATGGATGGAGAGACAGAGAAAGTGAGATAAAGAAAGAGAGAGAGGACGGTAAGATAAACGAAGCGAAGAGGAAGGGAACGTTCCACTCTTGCAAATTATGATGAGGATCAAAACTAGCATGTAATGTTAACTGATTGTACACACACACACACACACACCTTTCTTAATTCGCTCTGTCACCTCTTCCTCTTCTCTGCATCTCCCTCCCTCCCTCCCTCCCTCTCTCTGTCTCCCTCCCTCTCTCTGTCTCCCTCCCTCTCATGGCTTCTGGCTGTCTTTCTGCATTGTGCCTCATTTTAATGATGCGGTAATGATGCGCCACACAGTGCACCCCCCCCCCCCCCCCCCCACACACACAAACACACACACACACACACACACACTCCGAAACCCTCCCCTCTGTTGTTTGTTTTTGTTTATGTGTAGTTTATTTGCTTTCTAACCTCCAGGGTTAAACTGAAGAGTAATGAATGTAGAAAGTGAGAAGCATGTCCAGGATCTAGACTCAACCATTAGTTAGCCTGTCTGGAACTTCAATTAGCTTAGATGTATTAGCATTTAGCATTCAGGGCAGGACCTCCTCTGGGCTTAAAGGGAATATCCACCCTATCAAACGGCTATTGGCGATGTACCGTTTCCGGGCCGGTTTTGTTGTGTGTTGATGTATTTTTCATAATCCTGTGGCTAACCGGTGAAACGCAGATGATGTGCTGTCACCATGATTTCGCAACCAACAGCAGCCTCAATAGACCAGAATGCAATGCAGCCTCAAGGGGCACGACTCTCACTCTCTTTCTTGACTGGGGAAAAAAAAAAAAAGTCACTCTCATAGTAACCAGGCTCTTACTATACTAGCACTCTTGCTATTGCTCTCTTCACTCCCACTGCTCTCTCCAGCTGAATGCAACAAGTTCAACAAGTTGTCCAAGGGCATTCTGGGAAATGACAGAGAGCACCGACTGAAGTAGAAGTAGACTAGGCAGGTTGAGGGTACAAAGTCGGCACACTGAAAAAGTAAATTATAACATTCATCAAAAAATGTGAGTTGCCTATGGGCACTCAACATACTGCATGCTATTGATTGAGATATCTACCAGAGACTTTAATTCATGATATTTCTGCCAACTGTATTGCACAATAATGAAAACCCACTGCCTTTTGGTTGTAGTATGCAACTCTCCCAGCATATTTTGAACCAAATAGTGACTTAAAATGAATGAGCAGGTGAGGTAAGGTTCATCGTCTTTCTTAAGGGCACACTGACAGGACGCACGGCTCATGTACACATCGGCTGGGATCAAACCTGCGACATCTCTGGTTAGTCAAGGGTCCCTCTGAGCACTAGGCCATTTTACAAGTACATCCAAACAAAGCTTTGATGGATTATCTCTACATCTTGACATCATTGCTTCCCCGAGCTTAGTACACAGTGTTCCCTGAACACAGTATGTCTCTGCAAAATGACTGGCTATGTTTAGCCCAGACTGGCTAAACAGCGAACAGGATTATATCGAATCTATTCGCTCTATTCTTTCTGTCTAGGCCTGCGTGGCTCACTTGTTACTGTTTATACTTATAATACTATAGAAATATAGAGAATCCAGTTTGTAAAAGTTTATTTTTTCCAATTTTATAAGCGTTTTCCTTAAAAACTATTTCATGATAGTAGATGTTACTTACTGATTTTAGACTCAAACTCTACAAATGCAGCAAAGATCACAGCTCAATGCAGCATCGAGTTGTGCATTTTACTATTTCCTGATTTCGAGGCAACAGAGAAAGATCAGCATTGTCCATCTGAAGGCAACACCTCTGCTAGTTATTATTACTGTGACTGTGAGCGAGATGTGATGGAGTGATGGGCGAAGAAGAATGGAGGACACGTCGAAACTGAAATGCTACGTAGCATGACAAAGAATTAGTTGACCAGATTATCTAAAAAGACAGCATCATATGGAGGCGTGCGTGTTATTTATTAGCCAGCCGCGTGGTCCTGCGGCGGCGGAGATAACCGCATCGTTGGTGGAGAGTGATGACATGGTTACCTTTCACAGCACACGCCACAGCAGAGAGAGAGAGAGAGACAGGTACACACAGATTAATAGGGAGCTGGGGAGAATGTCCACTTCTTTTCAGCTTTGTTTTCCTTGGTTTTATATATTATCTACTTACTGCACTCTGTCACATACTCTCATATACTCTCTCTCTCTCTCTCTCTCTCTCTCTCTCTCTCTCTCTCTGTCCTGTTTAGGGAGGTGTAATCCACATGCATTGGCTACAGTGCTCTCAGGGAACCCTGTAACTGTTACCCTTCATTCTCTAACTCACATCCATCGCCACTCTGCCTGTGTGTGTGTGTGTGTGTGTGTCGCTGCCGTGGTAAGCCGAAGCATGGCCAGGGAGGTCCTAACAATTGTCTTTTTATTAATAAGTGCAGGGGGTGAAAGAAAACTTCTTCTTCCCAGTTCGGGGGGGGGGGGGAAGCCGTCTAGGCAGACTGGAGGCTGCTGGGACAGACCTGGGGAGACAGAGGGCAGGGAGTGAGACTCAGGAGGAAGGAAGGCAGGGGGGTAAAGGCATCCAGGTCCAATCGTCCAATTAGCGAGCGGTAGTCAAGGGGAATCAGTGTGGGTCTGTTCATCCGGGCTGGGCGCTCCGACAGGGTCCACTCTGCAGCAGGAGGTGAAACACAGCGGAGTCAGTTCACAATCAATTCTCCTCACTCTCCCCTCGTCTCGCTCGCCACCACCGGAGATTCGGTTTCGTTCTCCTTCTGCACGACCACCTTCCTCTCTGCCCTTCCCTGTCGCTCTGCCGATTTAACAGGGCTCAACCGGCATGCTGCTGGGTGATGGTCGGTATGGGGCAGCTGCGTTCCCTCCAGGACCCGAGGAGCTGACGGCGGTAAGGACTGCCGGTCGACCAGAACGCCAAACGTGGCGCCGGGGTAGAAAAAGGGGGTGCCGTGGCTGTTGCAGGCGGCTCGACTCACGTGTGTGTGTGTGTGTGCGTGTGTGTGTGTGCATGTGTACTACTATGTGTATGTTTAAGTGTCAGAACGATATTTTTTTCCATTTCAGAGGATGTCATTTTATTACTGACCACTTGGTGGCACTGTGGTTCTTGGTGCCAGACACCACAACAGTGATTCAAGGATTTTTTTTTTTCTTTTTTTTTTCTTTTTAACAAAAGGGGCACAAAATGAGTGGAAGGAGAGAGAGAGAGTGAAGCAAAGGGGTGAGAGATGATAGGGAGAACAAGGGGAGGGGGTGTGAGAGGGAATGGGAAAAAAAGTGAGGCATGGAGAAGTCTGGCGTGGGGAGACCGACATAGCCAGAGACATACAAAGAGAGCAAGAGTGGGGAGACGTCGGGCGTTTTGCAGCACAGCCTCACCCTCATTTCCATGTCCGAGCGTCTAACTGCCTATTTTATAGTACGCGTGGTGCTGAAACCATGGGTGATATAACAAAACAGCAGCACATAACCACGGCTACCCCCTTTCAAAATGCCAAGTCTATAATAAGAGCGTGCACTAAAAGCTCCCCTTTTTTACGGCGGATATTCAGATGTAGTGCAACGAGCTGTCATTCCCGCCGCGTCTCATTTCCAGAGAGATTGAAAACGTCGATAATGATCCTCCATTAATACTCATCACCATCGTGATCGGTGAGCAAGATTTCACGGGAAGGAAGTGTTGCATTTTCAAATTAAACTTTTCTTTTTAAACCTTTTATCTATCCAGGGAAAAGTTGACGAGGAACATACGCTGCTTTTCAGCAACGCCCCGCTACAGAGCTTCCCAATACAACCAGCTTCTTCTTCTGCTCACTGGGCAGTTCCCAGTAAGTTCACTTTGCTGAAGGTTTTTTTTTTGAGGTAGGGGAGAGTACTTCCTCTTCATATTCTTCACCTAGTTTTTCCTGGGCCAGTACAGGGATTCAAACCAGTGACCTTCCAGTCCCAAGCCTGCTTCTCAAGCTTTCGCATCGCCTTAGTGACTAGAGATGAAAAAAAATTAGGATTAGTCACCTCTGTGGGTCACTATAACACCGACGTATCCTGGAGCGCTTGTTATTTTAAAAGATTAACTTGGCAAAGTCCAGAAAAAAAATATTTGACTTGTGGAGAGATCAGGGTGGAAATGTAACACTGCTGGTTTTGAAAGTTCTCCCTGTCGAGTCTCTGGAGGTCGGAGAGTGAATTCATTTGGAGTTAAAGCTGCAATATGGAACTTTTTTTTTCACATTGAAATAAATAAAGAGAGTGTCTGTGTACCCTGTCTGTGTACATGCCGAAAAAACACACCGTCTGAAATCGGCTTTTCAATGACGGGACGACTAGGATGTTCTGGGGCGTATATTATCTGATGCTATGTGTCGTGTGGTGCAGCCAGTGGGGCGCCAATGTGCCAATGTAAAAAAGTAATGCCGATGTTCACCCGTGTTTTTGAACACATTACTTTTTTAATACAGATCGCCTGTGCTCGCTTGTCTGCTCCTTCAACGCCTTGCGGTGGCTTTGCAGATACCGATCACCTGCAGCCTCAGGTAGACAGCTCATCAAGATCAGTGAGTTGTGGTGTGAACCTGATCCACTGAGGGAGAGGAGGGCGGGACTAACAAACACATGTTGAACTTCTACAGTGCCCAAACCCACAACCCCTATCTAGTTATTGAGCCCTTTTAGCACCATAATATCTGCTGGTGACAGACAATTAATAAGACTTGGTTATTATATGTGGGGATTCCTACCTGCCGGTATTGGGGAAGGACATATCATGTAAGCATATTTATCCCCAAAAGATTCTCCATTCCTCTGTAAAGTGGAAAAACGCCTGCCTATGTTTGAGTTGAAATGAGCAAATATGAACTTTTGAATCACTTACTGTATCACGGTACCTACAGTTAGAATAGTATTTGCTCTAATAATAGCAGTGTTTGTTTTAATTGTTCACACTACCACAGTCCCTTGGTGGTGGCGTGTTACCGTACTGTTGCAAAGACAACTCGCAACTTTCGTGTTTTATATTCAAGATTCAAGATTCAAGAACTGTATTTGTCACATACACACACGGGGTGTGTAGTGAAATGGAAAAGTGGCAATGCTCAACGGGAATGTGCAAAAGGGCAACAGTTCACAGTATTTACAGTAAAAAAAAACAACACAATATTCACAGTATTACAGTAATTACAATAATTACAGTAAGAGCTCTTATATAAAAAACAACACAATATATACAGTAAGAGCACTTTGGAAATGAAACTATAGAAGTATGCTCAATATTGTTGAAAAAATAAATACATTTCAATTTCAAAACAATTTTCAATGTTTAGAAATCATTTTACAAATCCAAAGCCCTGTGAAGAAGAGAAAGGATGCAAGGCTTCAGATCTGCAGGGGGGACAAACATGTATACAGAAGAGGTAACATTGAATAATGGAAGAAGAATAAACTTGTATGAGGATGCAAGTTATTTTCTGTGTATTTGTTCCCGTGTAGCAGCTTTAAAGCCAAACCTGTATATGAGAGGAAGAGGAGGTTATCATTTATACCAAAAGGCATGCTGTCCTTTCTAAAATTTGATTAACCAAGCCACGGCCTATCCTTATGAAATTAGCCAGACTGTAAAAAATGGAGAAAAACATAAGATTTATTATTACCCTTCTGGCGCGGTTCACTGCCCTGCTCTCTTTTACGGTACCATACTTCTTCCCGGCACGTTGAACACGGTCCTCGTCCTGTTCCACTTATCATCACATGGAAGGCGGTGGACAGCCCACTCTTCTTTCTAATAAAGTTATTAAAGATATTACCAGCCATCTTCGACCGTAAACCAAGTCTGTTGTTCTAACTGGGACAGAACAAAACCAATCAGATCAGCATCAGAAAACATGAAAATACACTTTTCATTCTAAAACTGAGACTTTTGAATTCATTCATACTTTTCACTGTTTGCTTGTGAATCGGCAATTTTTTTGCCACAAAATTTTGCCACTAAAATGAAAACTCACATTCACATAATAACCCAACGCACAACCAAATTGAGCACATTTCATTGCCAGCTGTACCCATCCAATTTATCCCCCCGATATACACCAATTATATATAAAACTGATGAATCACATCAGGGCGATGTACACGGTGCTGCCGGAGCATTAATCATGTGTTTGGCAATCAGAGATAATTTATGGCTTCTCCTGTGTTTCTAAATGATCTCACTCCTGTCCCTGATTGATCCATTATTTGGTCGTAAGCAGAAACATGTTTGCCACATCAATCAAATGATTAATCGGCAATAATTGCCATGACAGCTGAACATAATGTACTGTGTGTGTGGTGTGCTTATATGTGTTCAGTAGGGAGAGTTCACCTTGGTACCCCCCTCCCACCCTCCACCCCTACCGACTCACACACACAGCACCAAAACCACTATACTCAATAGTCATATTTTCCTTTTCATGCTTCCATTAATGATTTTTTTCCGATAGCTATTGGGGTTTGCCACTCATAGATCACCATTCAAACTACATGGTGATCTACGAGTGTCAAAGTAATGAACAAAAACTCAACATCTATTTATTATCTATTTCTAATAATCAATCTTCTAATAATCAATCAAATAACCAAACACACGGATGCAGCAAGTCCAGGAAGGTCCTCTGAGGTCGTCAAGCTGGGTACACCGAAAAAAGTTAATTACAACGCTTCATCACAGCTCCAACTCCTGGAATGGATTGAACATCGCAGACTGATGATATATAATACCGTGAGAGTATCCAACGGTGGTATTTTCTTAACTGGCCTTTTGAATGCAACAGGAGTAACGAGTAGTTATGCTAGTATGTTAGTTGATCTACTATACTGCTTGCTGCTTTCAATGCTGATTTTTTGGTTTTTACTTACATGGCCCCTGTATGAAACCCATTCAAAACCCTGAGAGATGCATCGTTGTCCATCGGAAAATATGTTTTTTTCCCCCTGAATTTCTTAAAAGCTAACTTTTGAAGATGAAAAGTTTTCATCTGACAGCAGTGACAGGTTTGTTTCTTGTCATGCCAATTGAGCATATATGAATTGGTTTCAGTTGGCTTACTCTCAGTCTGGGATTGCTCTCTCTCTCTCTCTCTCTCTCTCTCTCTCTCTCGCACTCATTTGCACAGCGTCTGAATCTCCCAGCTCAATCTACCAATGTTACATGGAAATCACAGCATACATACTGTAAGCTTTGTCTCTCCCCCCTCCTCCCCTCCTCCCTACGTCTCATCTGTCTTTCCTCACCTTTTACCCTGTTCTCCATCTCTCCTCCCTCTCCTCCCTGTCTCTCGTGTGGTCACAGCATGTGGTCTCCATTCCTCCTCCTCCTCCTCTCCATCACCTCCTGCTTCATTTTCCCCACTTCCACGTCACCCACCTTCCCTGTTTTCATCCTACCCTGCTTCTCTTCCCTCCTCACATCCGTCCATGTTTCTCAGACACTAAGTGCCTCCATTCCTCCTCCCCATTGATTTTCTCCCCTCTTCTCCCTCCATATCTGCCATCTTCCTCCCTCTCTCTCTCCCTCTTACATCTATCTCTGCTTCCCTCTCCACCTCAATTTCTCCCCTCCATCCACTCATGGCGAACAATAACCAGCTCTTTTCCTCCTTTTCCCTTCCCATCCCTCCCCTCCTCACCCCTCCTGTTTCACTCACTACCCTCCCATGCTCTACCAGTTCATGTCTGTTGTGAGGTCTCTGTAGACATTAGCTGTCTCCATTCTGCCTGACTGAGCTAAATTATTCCACAATAAGTCACTGGGCTAATTCACTGGCATAATCACCTCATGCATTTGAAATTAAAATGATTTCACGAGCGCCGGCATCGCTCCCTCATTACAGAGTCCCTCTCAAGACTCACACAAGCAGGTAAGGGGGGGAGGGCCAAAGGAAAATGGAGCACACTTTTACCCGTGTGTAGCAGCATCATGTAGAAAGTCTGAATACTGTGGTTCATGTACTGCTAGGCTATTAGTAGAGGGAATATATCTGAAACTGACACATTCCCAGCATCAGTACCACCGATTGATTGGTACACTCTGAAACCTGATGAAACTGGCATCGGCGCGAACATTTGGTTGACATTTGACCTTCATAGTTGATAGTGTGGCTGTATTATAAAGATGTCCTTCATCACCTGACACCCCACATGGCTTTCCTGGTGACAGCTTGACTGGATGTGGACTCATGGGAGATGTAGTATTGATCGGTGTGTCGTCGATGTGGCGGCAGGCTTACCGGGAAGGAGGAGACTGGGGTGTTTTTCCAATCGCAACCTTTTTTTGTTGTTGTTTCTCCAAAACCGACATATAATATGACTCAAATGTAACCTTGACAATCAACAGAAGAACAACTCACACTTTATATATATATACACTCTTGTTTTATATATTTATTTTTATTGTTATTATTCTACTTGTATGGAAGCATTTCACTGTATGGAACACACCTGCTGTATCTACTACATGTGAAAAAATAAACTTGACTCATTTATTATTTTTTATTGAGAAAAAAAATGTACATGCACATTTTATTTTGGCGTCCCTCAAGGCTCTGCTGCATCGCCCTCTGTGCAGTGTAATTAAGACAGCCAGGGACAATTGATAGGGACAGGGACATACTCCCCCTGACTCCCCCAGGGGGAGTATGAAACAGAGCCCACAGGTGGATGCTGGGATGTGAGACTCATGTGCAGCAGTAGAGAATGAGCGAGTGAGTTTGACAGCTTAAATAGACACGTGAGCTCAGCTGACACGTTACAGACGTGGCAGATTCACACGGGATGAAAATTAAAGATGACCACGCCAATCGTTACAAGTCCTATGTGAATAGGGCTGAAGTCAAACGGTTCATTGCTTCATGCTTGTAACCTTCTGTAGGCAATGTTTTCTTGTATTGTCAATGCTGATTTGTACTCTTGCGCTGGAGTGTGCTATATTGTATGTACTGAAATAAATTTCCAATGTGGCGATAAGAGTCACTTGAACTTGAACAAACTTGAACACAAGCGTTGAAGGATGTTGGAGGCTTCAATGACAACCAACTTTCTGCTCAATAGAACGTCAAGAACAGGCATACAGGTTTGAAGACAAGGAGATACACTTTTATTCTTACACTCTTCTTCAGGAATATTTGTTGCACTCCTCAAAATACTTGTGTGCAGCCTTCTCAGTCCCACTCGAGGGCAGCTGCTCTCTCTCGTCCTGACCCAGCCTCACCGTGAGAGATTTAAGCGCAGAGTTCAGTGCAAGGAACAAAGGCTGACTGCTAATCAGCCTAAACTCTCGCAGGTGCGTCTACAGCTGATGCCCAAACCACCACCCCCCCCCCCCCCCCCGCTGCCACAGTTATGGCGGGTTCAGACTACACGATATCAGGCCGATTATAGCCCGATTTGGCAGATGTAGGGCGTCGGGTCGAGTCTGGAACGACAATCGATGGTTTTATTTTGTGTAGTGTGACATAGTGGACGACAACCAACGCCGCATTTTGCCGTCTACGCCATGTTCCGTCTCGTCCGTGACGTTGACCAATAGGAGCACGGAGCGCTACAAACAAACATAGCGAAGTTGTTGGTTTCTGCTAGGTGGAACTATGAAACAGAGGAAAGGTTTGTCGAGCTCTGGCTCCTGTGGAGGCTAGCCTGTGGAAGCTAACCAGCTAGCTACATTTAGGTTTCATTACAGGCTAAAACATGGTTATTTTTCACCTCTTTGAAGGACTGACAACCCATACTGTTTTTTCTTTGTTTTGCCTTTTCGGAACACAAGACAGCTAATATCATGCATACCGCTTTGGACGCCATTGTTTGTTTACATTCTCGTTGCCTAGCACCTGCTTTCCGATGACATCACGCACGCCAGCAAGCGATTATTGGTCGGTGACCAACGTGTAGTCTGTCATGTCTGTCGGCCAAGACACGGCACGAATCTGACACAGTGACCATCGTAACAGACAAAAATAGTGTGTAGTCTGATCCCGGCATTACTTCGGAAAACGAGTTGAAAAAGTTGGAAAACAGCATCAGCAAAGTAACTAAAATCTAGCCCAAACACAGTTGTACATATAGAACAAACACACGCACACAAAGAAGTGCAGACTGAGACAGGATAGAGAGGCAAACAAACACGTATCCTCCTGCACCAATCATCATTAAAGCTTGCTGAAATTGAGTGACGTGTGTTTACGTTTTTTGTTCTTTCCTCGATATCCAAATTGCTCCATAGATGGAGGAAGTAAGAGCTCCCCCGAAGCACAGGAGCTCGAATATGTGCATTTTTTATTTTGTGTATCACCATCACTCCTGACAGGCAGAGAGACAGACTCGCCAATTTTAAAAGGACTTTTTTTTTTAGACACGTGTTTCATACAGTAGGTCATGTCAAGTGGTGCCCACCCTGTTGTGTGTTTGCAGATGTAAAATACTCTCAACAGGCAAAAAATGAAAACCAACAGAAAGATCTTTTGCTGTTTTTCTTTCCTCAGCTAAGCTCTTTTTGACTCCCCAATTCATTGAAACACAATTTGTGCTAAACATGTTTCCCCCTTTTTTCACGCCGCATATCAAACACGTGGCTTTCTGAGTCAAAAACAGATTACGCTTTTCCTCAGTGATGACATCAACTGTAACCTGTAGCCCCTCTGAGAGAAACTTTCCACGGCGTCAACTTTTCTCTCACAATCACACGCACACCTTGATGAACTTCGTAGGCAAGCCCCTGACTTCTGAGGGGTGCGGCAGGCGTCAGAAGCTGTCGCCGGCATCGTGGTTAAAAGAAGAAGATTTGGGTTTTTGGAAAAAGCGACTGAAAAGAGAAGAGGAGAGGGGGATGAGAGGAGGAGGGAAAAAGCAGATAAGAGGAACAGACTGATTCTCGAAACCCTACAGCAGCCCTCAAGCTAAAATCCATAACTGTGCTCTTGTGTGCTTGGCTGTCATACCTCTGCAGTCAGTCACTCATCCAGTCACACACACATGCATGGATGCACACAGAAACAGACGGGCACACATGCACACACGTACAGGGAGACGCACACACAGAGACACACACACACACACACACGGATATATATATAGATTTAAGTTGTTCTCCTGGTCTACCTGCTCCTGTCCACTGACGCCGGTCATGTCTGTCTGTGTGAGTGAGAGTACATGAATGAGTCTGCATGCATGTATGCAGACTGGGTGTGTGTGTGTGTGTGTGTGTGTGTGTGTGTCTCCTATCTGCTTCCATGCTGCAGCTCGACAGTGTTGGCGCCCGCGTGGTCCACCAGTCCTAGCATGACGCTGACTGAGCTGCTGTTTGCTGTGACGCCGCCACATCAGATCTGGATGTCTCACCGTAATAAACTATTATGTACTCTGTATACGCTGCTTTCCCAAACCGTCCTGGTAGGAGGATCCCTCTCTGAGTAGCCCCTCCCGAGGATTCTTCCATTTTATTTCCTAAAAGGTTTTGTGGGAGTTTTTTCTCTGTGGGGGTCCGAGGCTGGGGGACGTCGTGTTTATTGTTATTGTTTTCACACTTTGGGCACTTCGGGTGATTAAGGGCGATACAAATAAGATTAGATTTGATGAAAAGCACAGTGTGCAACTCATTTAATATAACCAAGCACACAACAGGTGTCATGTCAAAGTAAAACATTCCTAAACACACACACACTTTGGATTAATTCACAAATGGAGCTAAATGTACAAACAAAGGAGAAGAAATTTGTACTAATATGAAAGTTTTAATGAAACATTAACAGGAAAGTCTTGCGGAGAAACCTTTCGCTTTTGATTTGAGTTATGTGTGTGTTCACTTCTTATTTGTTCAGATGTGTGTGTGTATGTGCATGTGTGTACACTTGCATGTGCTTGCTTTTGGTCTTGTCGCTGTCAGTGCCACGGTTCAGCAAAGGCTTTCTAAACGCCTGCGGCCGTGCCTCCGGCCAATCAAAGTTCTCACCATGACAACGGTCTGGCCTATCACCCTGCCGGCCACGCTGGAACTGGATGTCTCACGCGTAGAAAAGACTTCATCTTCATCAGGCAGCTGCAGGAAGTAACCTGTATGTATGTTTAGTATGTTTGTGTGTGTGTGTGTGTGTGTGTGTGTGAGAGAGAGAGAGAGAGAGAGAGGCTTACATGTACTGAGTGAATCAGATGACAGGTAAACTACTTACGGCATACCAAATCAGATGGAAGTTTGAAGAGAGAACTGAGGATGTGCACGGCATCGTGAATGACTGTTCAATTTCCAAACAGGAGAGGAACTCGGGGAAATGGAGTGATTAAAGGGCGAAGGAAGAGGGGATGAAAGGAGGAAAGAGGGCCTGTCAGATGAAGGGGATGCAATGATTGGATAATGAAGCATTAGAAGTCAACATCAGTGCAGATTTAGATTCTGTGTGCATGTACACCGCGTTCAATTTTCACGCCCCATTCGCAGTTTCAGACAGATTTTATTTATTTTTTTCCCTTAATGGCAGAGAAACACATCATAATAGGACACATTGCACTATGGCTCCACTTGCAAGTCTAGTTTTGATTTACACACATAAAGAGAAACACTGGGAGCCACCGGTGCTGTAGGGCGGACAACACAATTCCCAAATATCCAACCTCTTACTTTCTTGGTGAATCATTGATTTTCATCTGCTGGCCCCACGCCATTCAGTGAGCACACACTAAAAATATTGCAGATAGTTAAATCCATTGGTGCACAATTTTTCTCCTACGAGCTTGTCGGTCAGCGGCGGTGCCACTGCAGCTTCCTTGGCTGGAAAGAAATGGAATCGAAATATTGTGTTTCAGCTGCTGGAAGGTGCAAGGGAAGGTCTTGTAACCAGACATTGTAAAACATGAGTTTTTGTGTTACAGTTACATTCAATCCAAGTTTATTACACACACACACAAAAAAAGCATATAGGCTGGCAGTGGCTGATGCACTAATACGGGATAGAGGGAGGAAGAGAGGGTGATGGCTGATGGGTGACGGCTCCCACCGCTGCCAGTTCACACTTTTAATGCCGATGCAGAGAGCTAAATAATCCAGGGGAAGGCCGAGCTCGCACACGTACCTCACGTCTAATACTAAAGCTTTACCGGATGGAATAATTGCGCCAGCCTTGTCACACATCCTCCATTCAGCGGTGATGAGAAGGACAATGCGAATAATAACGGTCTGAGCCGAGGCAGCCCCCCGGTGCAAGCTTGCCACTGTCATCTGGAGGGGAGGAGAAAAAAAGCGCAGAGAAACTAGTATTTTGGCTGCTGTTAAACAAGCGATCCCCCACAGGCCCCCGACGGTGGAGGAGAATCACACACCCACTGCCTGCCACCATTTTCAAATTATTTAGCACTACAAATGCAATCCCTGGCACTGATTGTCATTTCACCAAGTCCCAACAAGAAATTAAATGGAAATGTCAAATGGAAAACAATCGCACTCGGATGCTCGCGCGCACGCACACACACACACACGCACACACACACACACGCGCGCGCGCACGCACACACACTCCTCCTCATGCATGGTGTCCTCATGCAATATGAATTTCCATTTGTTTAGCTCACTTGGCGCCGTGTCCCAGGAGGAGTTTGAGCAGCTAATGTTTTATTGATGGGAGATTTGAGTTTACCTGGCCTCCTCTATGTGTTTTCCTTTACAAAAAAAAACATGCCTGGTGGACAGAAATGCAACATTGGGATCAATTTCTGTTCAACGGCGGTAAAAAAAAAACCTGATGCCTAATTCCTGTTGCTCACAGTAAATGTATTCTGCTTGAAAGAATGTAGTTTTGGTTTTTTTTTTGCTGATTCTTTTCTCCGGTTCTCTTTTAATTCCTCTCTTTAATTCTGTTTGTCTATCTTTTCCCTCCACATCTACCAAAACCTCTCCCCCTCTCTCTCCCCCTCTCTCTCTCTCTCTCGTCCCTCTGGCACCTGCAGTCATTTACCTTACGTTCTGTTTCTCTCTCTCTCTCTCTCTCTCTCTCTCTCTGTCTTCTGCAGCCCAGCGCATGGAGCCCAACGAAGGGATATTGCTTTTCTAATCTTGCTGACAGGGGACAATATTTATGTATTGTTTTTCAATATCCATTTCTCACGCCGAACCCGGTTTGGCCCGGACAGAACGCCACAGCAGCCTAATGCCTGTGTGTGTTTTTAATGCTCCCCCTCCTCCTCCTCCTCTGCCAACACCTAATATATATATATATATATATATATATATATATATATATATTTTTTTTAGAGGGCAAATAAGGGACAGGGACTCGCTGAGAGACTTCACTCCATGAAATGAAAGTTGAGACTAAATACAAAGAGTGAGGCTCTAGCTTGGCGAGCAGTCAGGACGGCCTGTACAGAGAGGAAGGTACTGTACTGTGTTCGTCACTGTAGGGGAAGGGCCTCCTCCTTGGTATTCAACAGCTCTCTGCTTGTGGGCTGCAGGTTTCTCTCTCTCTCTCTCTCTCTCTCTCTCTCTCTCTCTCTCTCTCTCCCTCTCTCTCCATCTCAGCCTGTCTCGCTCTTTCTTGCCGTCTCGGCTGACGGCCATTGTAAGTCCTCTCACACTCTCTCTGGCTGTACAGTTCACCGGTGTCCCTCTAGACCTCTCACCCCTCTCTCTCCCCCCCCCCTCTCTGTCTCCTGGTCCCCTGGGCTCTGACCCTGGCCAAATGTCTGACAGCTCACTAAACAGGATGTGCGCGTGAGCCGCATGTAGATAAACACACACACACACACACACACACATAAATGCAGAAAAACACTGAATAAAGCTACCAGACTAACAATATGTGTTTTGCTTACCAATCCTTTTGGTGCATTGGATTATTTTGTATGTTCTCTTCTTCCGCTCTGATGAGTTGCTTTTGAGTTCAAAGTACTTCCCTAAAAACTGCAGACACTTTGCAGTTTATTGATCCTAAAAAGACATAAATTGTTTCCGGCAGACAGAAGAGCTATGAATGATATGAGTGTGTGTGTGTGTGTGTGTGTGTGTGTATCCTTGATGTGTATCCAGTTGTGTATCTGACGCCATTATGTAAACAACATGACAAAATGCTTTCTGTCTTACACATGCACACACACACATGCACACACACACACATACACACACACACACAGCTGCACACAGCGGCAAAGACTAAATGATCCATAAACAATGATTTATGAGTTGAGGGGCGATGTCAGAAGTGGGCTGTGAAATATTAAGCAGTCATTCCATATTCAAGACAGAGTTTGCGGGAGAATGAGGTGCATGTAGCTGTTACACACACCCTGGCGCACTCTATCACCCTGGAGATCGAAGTGTGCATGTGCTTGTCAAATACTTGCCGGGGGGGAAAAAAAAAAAGGCTCATGTGTTGCCACGCTGCGGTTCTAGGCGGCGTCATGAGGTTTTACACATCTTTAATCACTCCTGGTCCGCCGCTGTAAAAGGTTATGCAGAGGCAGACTCACACACACACACACACACACATCACATAAATATCTGCACATGTGGAAAGATATACACTCTCACACACACGGCGTTGCATGCACATATGCACAATGCACACACACACACACACGCAATCACACGCAGCATGTACTACTGCTCCAGGTGATGAAATTGAAGTGAAGGCTATCGTGTTTTTAAATTGTATTAAGTATTAAGTTGGGCTTCGTCTCTGGGATGAGGATGGGATGAGGCTCTCTATAGTCTAGGCTTTTACATGCTCAGCTGCCAAGTCTAATGTTCACTAGGACTGTACTGCAGTCACTTGACAAACACCAGCGCATGTATGAATGCACACACACACACACACATACACACATTCATACATATACACACACACATTTTGGATACACTTACACTCACATAGTCTGCAACTTTGTAGCGAACAGTCAGATCACATGTGTCAAGATCCACAGGCCAGCTCAAGCCCCGTTTCACATATTGATCTGACCTGCGAGCCGATCCGGTTGGCAGTTCGCTCTGGCCCGTTGCAGCTGTGGTCAGTGGGTATGAAAGTACAGCTCGCACACTCTGGCATGCCAAACAGATGCACTTCTCATCCCCTCCAACACAATTTTGAGACACGGCTCCACTGGCCTTTGCTCGGGTCACCTAGGAAGAGGTTGAAGACTGAGTTTTTCTTTAACAAGTATAAAAAGCCTGTTTGTCTCGTTTCTCTGTGAATTCCATTCCATTAATTTGCCAAGTAGTTTGTTTTTCTGTCTGTGTGATGCGTAATCCCAATGCACTGAAGAAATTAAAACATGTCATGAATACGCACGACACAGGGACGGTGTCATCGCCAAAATTGTCCCAACAAAGCTTTGAGAGGCAAAGAGATTCAGCTTTGAAAGTTTTGTATCCGTTTGCAGTCGAAGGGCGGAGTGAATAGAGCACTTACAATTACAACTGAATGAATGAATTACCTTGAGGGAGACCAGGTAGGTGTGCAGAGCATAAGCACACATATTCTCTGTGTTAAAAACATCAACAAATCGACACACAACCTCCTGAAAGAGTCCACAGCTGAACTTGCATCAAAGAAAAGGTGGCAGGTTATATCAGGTGTCTATACAGGCCTATGAAGCAGGTGATATATTAGTAAATGGAATATGTTGAAATATGGTCAACAAAGGCATTCTTTTTTTATTCTAGATTCATTTTTATTTTAAATCAATACAAACAACTAAATATGTCATATTTAAGCATGAAAGACATCTATAAACATGACTGAAATTCATACATTTTCATACAAGAAGGTTAAGCTATTGATTTGTCATCTTATATATTATATATCTTATATATATATCTATATGGATTATCAAAGACCATTTATTTGCTTATTCAATTAACAGAAGATGTAATGTAAATAAACCTTGGGCCCTCGAGACATGGCTCTAATTACTCGTTGTCTCTAATTCCTCTGTGGCTGGCTTTATACTCTTTGAACATTTACAGAAATGATTTTAAAAAGACAGCATTGCTTTGGGGAGGCAATTTTTTTACCAATGCCAGTTGCAGAGTTTGCTAATTGGTCACTAGAGATGGGTCCAGCAGTGAAGGGGTCTCTGCTGTTTATTCACAAAACACAAAGAAACAAATTACAACATCCAGTTTATTAGTGGATATGAAACTGACCATATTTTGAACACATACTGCAGACGAAAAAAGCATTGTATAGTGTATAAAAGTATTGTGTATGATATCACACTTTGGCTATGTAAAGACGTTGACACTATATGCAGGTTATCTGACACCTCTGGCTGTTGCAGGACCAAAAGGCTGATAGGACTCATGGCTCATGACTGGTCGTCCTATTAATAAGAAATGGACCAATTATTGTTTCCTTTTCTGTTTTAGTTTGGTGGTTCAACCTTAAACGTACTGAAGGAATTAAAATAGCTTAGTACATATCACATACTCAGCTGCAGTGTATTATAACTGAGTTAGCATGAATCAGGAGTCACGTACATGAAGTTGATCTAGAATTTCTGTACAACTCTGATATTGACGTGAGTTTCCACGGCTCTTCATTGAATGACCTCTGGTGCTGTGGTGGTCCTGGGTTTGTTAGTGCCCTAGGCAAGATGATGATCATAGTAGTAATATTATTTTATTTACATTTACATTTTATTTACAATATTTATTTATTTACATTTGCACTTTTCAAAACAAAGTTATAAAGTCCTTTACAGAGACAAGGGAGTAAAACAGAGTTACATTTGGCAAAAGCACAGGACAGAATTGTAAAATAAAAGCCAAAAACAATTCATCCAAAGCCCTAAAGTTTACTTCTGTGTGTCCCAGAACATTTCTCTTTTGCCTGAGACAAGATGCATCGATAGGCTCCTGCATTCCATGAGTGAGTTTTACGATAATGCTATCTGATGGTCTGGTCGTGAAGCTATGTGGCAACTAAACTAAGTAAATACCGCCATCTTAGGTTATGATAATACAATTTAATAATACAATTTCGCAGTTCAAAAGGTCCAATTTACAGCAGCATCACAAGACTAAACCTTCAGCACTGATTTTCCTATGGGGGGGGGGAGTGAGGACTGAAAACATTAAAAAACGTAAACAACAGCGACCTGTAGAGACAAACTATTTCCATGTCAACATGAGTGAAAAGGCGACAACAGCATCGTTCCAACTGATGAAAAGTATAAAAACATACATAGATGGAGAAATGGTGAAAGATTGCATACTATTAACCTGCTTCTACTGTTTCCTGAGAAAAAAAACAAGTTGAGAAATGTTGTCATCTGATGAGTTTGTCAGCCTTGCGATGGACAAAAGCCTGGATATTAACGACATTGCGCAATTACTCATCTTTGTCAGAGCAGTCAATAGCGTACTGGCAACGTGACAGAAGACGTACTTGACATGATTTTCCTGCAAAATGGAACAACTGTCTCAGATCAGAATAACTGCATTGGGAACTTTGAGGCAGTTTGCTTATATCACAGCGATCACAACAGACTTTGCCTGGTAAGAGACACAGGCCCATGGCTGACTGAAAGAGAGAAGTGCTGAAAGCAAATAGGGCAGAGCACCACATTTTCTCTTATTGTACAATAGTAGTTTAAGTCAATGAATGATGTGATGGCAAATGTACTCAAATTGGTGAACTGTGTAAGGGCCCGTGCAGGAAACCACCAGGATTTTAAACCTCCGTGTGACGACTTTGACAAGCAATATTTGGTGTTGCACCCTGAAATACGATGGCTATCTAAAGGACATGTGCTTGCCTATTCATTGATGTGCTTGAACCACTGAAAGCCTTTACCGTTGGACGAGGGCAGACTGAAAAATGTTCCTTGTTGGATGTGTGAGATCGTCTAGCCAGTTAACACCATGATATTTATGAATCACTTATTTGTTTACTCTACTCACAATAGTCCCATTATACTAGTGAATACATCATGATTACTAAATACATAAATATACAGCAGTACTTCACAATCATTGTAATCAAAATCCCCCACCACTTGGTATTGCTTGTGACGTCATTGATGACATCATCAAATGCAATATCAACAGGAACTATCGGCAGCCTTGTGTTCCCGTGACTGGTGAGTGTACAAATAACAATAAACGGAAACTTGATCGGTACGATGTTTGTTGTCTTGATTTACCTTCAGTTAACTGTGTGTGGTTTACAAGTGACAAGTGGCGTACCTTCAGCCCACCTTGTCACTGGATGTCACAGGTGCTCTCTGTTCCATTCATTTGCGATATTACGCAGTATTTGAATGATTTGAACATCAAGATGCAGGGCAGAAACAAAACTGTTGATGGACTTTATACAACTGTGAGAACATTTTGTGAACAGTGTCAGCAGGGAAGATTACCGCTTTTTCCCCAATGTGCGAAAAGTGGTGACCGCAGAAGTGGATGCTGTTTTACCTGTCAACCACAGTTCTGCAATGTGCTAAAGCTGAGCTCAAGGAAGACTATGCGGCAAGATTCAATGATCTCAAGAAGGAAGGCAACATTTTTCTGCTTGTGAAAACTGCATTCCTGGAAGAAATGGGAGCAAATAAGCAACTTGGACACATGGAGCTTCAAATTGGAGTTTGTGGATGTAAAAGGCTTGGAAGAACTCCAGCGTCAGTTTTGGCTGAAAGAGATTGTGGACTTGCAAGACACAACATTTCAATGTGCCCATCAAAGTGCCGATGTGAAGCGCCCTTCTCTGCGCTCTCAAGAATCAAAGCTCGCAATTGAAATAGAGTGAGTCTGCAGCCCACCACAGAGGCCCTCCGATAGCTGTTCCCAGCATACAGCCCAAGTACACAACCCTTGTGTCACAGATCAAACTGAGTATGTATTAAATCCAATGTTTCTCTCCTGGCAACTTTTTACTGGATATAATACTTTTGTACAGTAAAACCTAATACTAAGTCTCTCTTTTGTATAAATTGCCTATAAATACCCTTATTATTTTACGTTTGTTTAAAAGGTTGGGTGAGTTTGTAATGTGACGTCAATGTGGCTCCTGAGTTGTCTGAGTACCACTGATGTAATGGATCATCTATTACTAGATTATGTAATGGTGCCCCCACCTTTGGTTGTGCTGAACTGTCAGTCCTGACCTCAGTCCATGCTCCTGTGCAAGGATTCAGAGGTTGGGCAGTGTTGCCGAAGGGGCATCTAGCCAGCCAGCCCAAAGCCAACGTCAGATGAGAGGGCCTGGGCAGATCATGAAAGATTATTAGAGAGAAACACCCATATGTTATATGCCTGCCCTGGCTAGACTCATTGGTGGCAGAATGGGGTGCGGGGGAATAGTATGCAAGTATGCTTTAATCAATCATTTCATGTTTCTGTGGAAGGTTCCTGGCCTATTTTAATTGTTAACTGCTCTTCTGATACGCTGCTTCTATTAAAAGTTTTGCAACCGAACGAAATTGGGATCTAATCAAAATGATCTGTATTGTCTTTTTATCTGTAAACTCTGTAAATTATAATTATAATTAATTAACTATAAAGATGTATTTTATAAAGCCCACTGTATCTGCCCTCAATGAATAGGTTAAGGGTATTTTGTTCAGAAGAATTGCTTTTTATATATTAGGAGGCTTAATATGCTTAATAAAAAATCTTTTGCAGTTGTGTGGGTGTAAAGATGAGAGTGGGGGGTAACATCTGGAATGGCGTTGTGCTGCAAAGAAAATGTAATTGATGGCTCCTGGCTACCTTTGACAGTAGCACATTTACTGAATGAGCTACATGGGCTGTAGCCTCTGCCACTAGGGGGCCCTGGGCTTTGTATTTATATAAAGTCTTGAGTCACTGTCAATCATTACAATACAGTACATTCATTTATCAGCTGCTTTTGTCCAAAGCGACTTACAGTTCAAGTGCATTCAACATACGTAGGCAAGAGAACTACTAGTCACCAGAAATCATAAGTGCATTTCCTTCCTAAACAAGCATCTAAAAGCAGAACCAGTGCTGAGGTAAAAGTGCAAAAAGCTGAATGAAAAGGGTTAAAACAAAGTTCATGCTACAGAAAATTGTTCTTTGTGTTCTAGGATGGTTGGTTGGTTGGATTTGGTGAGTTTATGCTCGTGACTTTGAGATGTTATGTTTTTTGAGCATGGTCTTTAATCTGGTAAGCTGTAAGTGTGTCTGTGTCGTGTATAGGGTCAACGGAGAACATTAGCCCCAGGCCCCGGGGGGTTTAACTCAGCACAGGTCATGAAACATCCAAAGAGATGTTGATACAGTTTTCATTTAACCATGTAAAAAACACAAAGTCAACATAATGGCAAATTTCCTCACTGGAAATCGCTTCAAAACTCAGACAAAATGGCCATTTTACACTGCCGAGCGTAGAGAAGCAAGTTCCCTTTTGAAAGGGTGTTGGTTGTGATAGCATGACAATAACCAAGTAATGGATTTGAGAAGCAACATGCTGCAAGCACACACACACACACACACACACACACACACTCACACAGCTCACAGATGCACAAATATACACACATACCTGCAGGTGTACGCGCACAGACATGCGTGCATAGACAAACATGGCGGGACAAAGGGAAGGCAGGCCCTCACCCAGATAAGAACACACCGCCGATTTCACACTTGGCTTCGTCTGCAATCTCTCCATCCTTTCACACACCCTCCACCGTCTCTCACATCCCCTTGATACCTCATAGTGAGCGGAGAGAGTCTCACTTCATCCTCAACCTGTATGAATTATTAAAACATTGGCATCAACCCCCATGTCGCCTCAACATGTCATGATTCTAACATGAGCTCAGCTTTGCTAACCTGAATTAAAAATGTCATCAGTTGACCTCAATAAAACAAGGTAGGACATTAACTTCCAACCCCCCGCCCCCCCCCCCAGGTACCCTGTTTCCATGTTGTGAGTGTTGCTGTGATAGGCTTATTTAATACTGGATTGAGTGGCAGTGCTTTAGAAGAGCTCTTAAATTTGCAGGTTAACTTGTAGCAATAGTATGCCAATGACTAGGAAAGACCAGTGGAGTCAGAATTAGCCACAACACCACAGAAAAGCATTGCAGTGAATTGTATTCATCCATGGTTAACCGTCTCAAATGAATCATGGAGGGAAGGTTCACTGGAAGGAATGCTGATGATGACTTCCATGTCAGGCTGCAGGTTGGTGTAGGCTTGTGATTAGGGAGACCGCCAAAAAATATGTCTTAAGTACCAACCAATATAAGCAGCCTGATAAGCTACAGTATCGTTACACCAAAGGTGGCTCATTATCGCTCAGCAGGCTACACTGCATTGGTATTATTGTCACCAGTATTGACAAATACAATAATCAGAATGGCTCAAATAGAATGGAGGATGCTGGGATATAGAGTATAGGTTTGATTCAAAGCAAGTGTGACTCCTTACTAGCCAGTTAGTCACTGCACTGTTATGGCTTAAACAACCACCTCTATAGCCACACACTGCTAAGATACTCAGCTCTACACTACACTAGCCTCCTTAGTAATTCTGTAGGAAATGAATGCCAAACCAGAGAGTGATTGTCTGGGCCTGTACATCATTCCAGACAACCATAATCTATCTTCCCCTGCCTCTGACGTTGCTTTCACAGCCTGACGTAGGCTCTGCCCAGGCATGCCTAGCCCCCGATGCAGCGCGGTAGCCGACATCGGCACAAAATTGGCACTGGACATCCAACCTCAACGGGGCATGCCCTAGCTTTCCAATCTCATCGCTCTGCCGTTGTTGCTAACTCAGCATACCTAAGCTTTTTTTCTTTCATTTGCTTTGTCGACTGCGTCTTCCCGTGGCACTGTAAGCTCCACAAGGGAAACAGCGTGGCCGACCATAGTACTAAGTCCAGTTTTAAACTAGTGCTCGCTATTTCTCGTGGGATTACAAGTTGTTTGTCTAAGTCTGATGACATTTCCCAGTCCCTAGCTCCCCCTAGTTGCCCCGTGTTATTCCTCCTTACAACTGCTTATCTCCTAATTTGCTCTTCCTCATGGACAAAGCCAATTTTAGAATTGTCCTTCCTAGTAGCTGAAGAATTTGTTTCTATTCGTTTACTCTCAGTTGCAGTTGATGGACCCTTTGACATCTGATTAAACCTGTCAACATGTTAAAATTTGACTGGTAAGCTTTAGTGAAAGTGAAGTGCTTCACACAGCAGACCTATTCATAGGATTTTAAACTATCTAACTCACTGTTCCTGGGTTGGTCTAGATCTGTCTTTGTCTTTCTTTCAACTCTGACAAAGTTGCATCCAGAACAGTCACCTCTTTCTTTTTTGCGGTAGGCATTTTGTGAGCAGTGTGAAGTCCTGTTTCTTTTGAGCCTCTCTGCCATGACATCTGCCTCTTGTGGCATTGCTTCGATGCTGGCTCTTTTATTTTCTTATCATTTGCAGATTCTTCTTGCTTCTATTTCTTCATCCTCCAGGTACTGAACAAATCGCATTCCTGGCACTCTTGCAATGCTGCATGAAGGGGTCTTGGTAGTGCTCCTTCCAATGAGCCAACAGTCAGGAGATCTCAGACCAGGCGTAGTGATGTCAGAGTCCTCTCTTTCAGGTTTTCCACCAGTGTGTCTTTGTTGACCGAGTGTCCTCTTTCAACTGCCGCTTGCCCATGTGACCGTGTGAATTTCAGTACTCGTCTTCTTCATGGTGTTGAACAATCTGAGTGAAGACCTCGTACTCACTGAGGGTCAGGTCACATTGCCGTGCGGTATACCACTTGACATTGAGAAGCAGCTGTATAGAAGCTTTTCAAACTTTGACATGGCACTCTTCTCATTACTGATCATGGGATCACTGGGTCAAGGGAAGTCAGGTGTCTTACAGCAGCATAGTTTAGTAGGCATTTTACTGGCATTTGGCACTTGGCGGGTGTTCATTGTCTCACTAATGCATCTTCTATACATTATTATGATGTTCCATACCTCCACTCGGAACAATATGCTGGGCTATCATAAAGGTTAGCTACACTGAATAGCCTGAAGCACAATGAACTGCACACAGCGATGGAGAGCGAGAACACAATGAATTCATAAAAATCACAAAGAAACGATTTGCACATGCTTTCAGGAGAATTTATTATTTATCTAGTGCTTGCACTGTTTTATTGTTCTTTATTTGTATTATTTAGCATTCCGGATGCTACACGGGAAAATGGGTGTCTGTAAATACCTTTGTTGTCGTTATTCCTGCTGAAGTGGCCGTTGTCTCAGTTAATAATAACGATGACCATGACCATGATGATCACGATCACGATGATGTTCATGATGACCGTGTCAAGGTAATATTTTTAATCTCCCAAGGGACAAAATGGGTATAGCCAGGCATAATCAAAAACAAGTTACAGTACACAGATACAACCTATACAAATTGCCTTAATACACCACATACAACACAAATCCAAAACAAATGCAAAGTGTAACTGACTGAGAAAAGTTATTGCACTCACCTGTGTTTAAAATAAGTAAAAACAAGCTTAGCGCTAGTTTCATCCTTGCCACCTATTCTTCCCGTGAAGCCGACATAACAAGCCAATATCACATCTTAAAGTGTGAAATCCAAGTACATCATTTGCACATTGACAATTTCCAATAATTCCCAACATGTAGGCTAAGCTAACAACATCACACAAACAAGAGAAATCAAGAAGACCCTAAAAGCAACCTGCAACAAACCATATAAAGTCCAGGGAGAATGTGTATGTGTGAGAATTTGTATAGCACCTTTCATACATAAGGCAGTTCAAAGTGCTTTACATGAGGCATTAAGAACTTACTACAGTTACTACACCACTAAAAACTAACCACTGTATTACTCACAACCTGTCTCCGGTGAAACCCTTGAGGCGTACAAGAGTACTGGTGCATTTTGGTATTTCACTTCAGGGTTGGTGAATTTTTATTAACAGTAGAAAGAGAAAAAGTTGTTTCTGATTACCGAGTGGGCAAGCTAACCAATGCAATCAGAGCTCAGTGGGTTCCCTGTATTAGTGTGCTTTAGAGCTATGATACTAATTGATGGGCAGCTAGCAGCATTATAACATCACATCATATTGATTGGTGATAAGTCAATCATTGTTAATCATTAATGATCATGCCTGCCACAAATCAAACATTTTTGACTTATAGTGGATTTACGTACAACAACATTGTGCTATGACACAGACTTGTGTTTAGCTACACGTTTATCTAAAACCTAGCCAAGGGGGAGTCAGAGTTGGCAACTGTAGTAATAACATTCATAATGTGTACTATCTAAGTATAATATTTGAGACACGCCTACCTGAGATGAAATGCTTGCTGCAAAGATGAGGAGTTTTACTGGATAGTCACTGAGCCAATGGTCACGGCT